>SJYQ01001865.1:1364914-1436356 GCA_006410935.1 Redunca redunca | reverse complement strand
GAAGAATTGATGGTTTTGAACTGTGGTGTTGGAGAAGACTCTTGAGAGTCCCTTGGACTGCAAGGAGATCCAACCAGTCCATTCTGAAGGAGATCAGCCCTGGGATTTCTTTGGAAGGAATGATGCTAAAGCTGAAACTCCAGTACTTTGGCCACCTCATGCGAAGGTTGACTTATTGGAGTTGACTCTGATGCTGGGAGGGATTGGGGGCAGGAGGAGAAGGGGGCGACAGAGGATGAGATGGCTGGATGGCATCACTGACTCGATGGATGCGAGTCTGGGTGAACTCCAGGAATTGGTGATGGACAGGGAGGCCTGGCATGCTGCGATTCATGGGGTCGCAAAGAGTCGGACATGACTGAGTGACTGAACTGAACTAAACATTAATAGCAGATTCACTGTGAAGTGGGAATGAATAAAGAGAAAGAACTTTCTGCTTTATAGTCTCCAACATGTTACTAGGAAAGACTTATCATTTATAAGTGGGACCAGAAATAAACAGTTAATGTGACTCAATTTGATTTAGTGTTAATAATCTGGATTGAGCCTTCAAGTGGCATACAGCTTGACTCCAGGTTACCAGCCCCAGGATTCAAGTTAGCAAAGAGTTGATACAACAGGCTACTTACCGTTCATGACTAAAGTTCCATAGGCCTCACATAATAGATAAGGTTAATAATCATGAGCTTTTGCTTTAAACAAAAGTGCAAAATATTTTGGGGCTTCCCTTGTGGCTCAGTTGGTAAAGAATCTGCTTTACAATGTAGGATACCCAGGTTCAATTTCTGGGTTGGGAAGATCCCTTGGAGAAGAAAATGGCAACCCACTCTAGTATTCTTGCCTGGAGAATCCCATGGACTGTAGCCTGCTAGGCTCCTCTGTCCATGGTGCTGCAAGAGGTGGACATGACTTAGCAACTAAACCACCATCACCCCAAAATATTTCATAGTTTATCAAGCCTGGGACTGGGATTGTCAGACTCCAGGTTTATTGGCTCCTGCCAATGTTATTATCTCTACCCTACCAAAAACTGCTCTCTGGTAGGTACTTTAAAACATAATCACATCAGAGTGTAACACAGTAACTTGAACTGTAACAAGGATCTAAACTTTATTTTTATTTGAAAGAAAAACATGGTATTTAAGAAACCAATGGGGCTTCCAACAATGACCTAAAGACATATCATGAAGATTACAGGACTCACTGAAAAGAGTAGGACTGTCTAGTTATAAAGTCAATCAGTAATTTATTATATGTCACAACTTAGTGAAACAAGATCTCTGAACTGATTTAGCAGACTCTTAAGCTTTTTTTATATGCCACAGTAAATTATAAGTTAGAGGAAGGCAGTTAGGAAAAATGAAAACCTCACCTTACAATCTGTTTTCACACTTCCCTTTCAAATCTGTGAAAGAAGAGGTGACGAGACACAAAGACAGTGGGGCTGAGGGTTGGAGAGCAGCAGCAGAAGGCAGGCTGAATGACTTGAAAAAGGTAAATTTTAGACCCAGAACCCAGAACTAGATTCCTGGCCCATCAACTTCAAGATGTTGCTCTTTCAGCTTTACATCAGGATGCTCAACTAAGGGCAATTTTGTCTAAGGGATATCTGGCAATGGCTGAAGAAATTTTTGCTTGCTACAACTGGGAGCAAAACGACTGCTACTGGGTTGTTAAAGAAGCAGGTATACCTCTTGGGTATATTAGAACACAACAGAAATATTAAATAAACAGTGTAAATAATTTAGGGAGATGATTGCAAGTAGAATATATCATCTCGAATCAAATAGGTAAATAAATAAACAAAGAAATTAAACATACAGAAATTACATACTCATTAGGATGATCACTATTTTTTTTAAAAAAAGAACCAAACCAGAAAATAACAAGTACAGAGAAGATGCAGACAAACTGGAACCCTTGTGCACTGTTGAGGGAAATGTAAAATTGTACTGCAGGCAGGAAAAATAGTGCGGCGGTTCCACAGAAGATTAAACACAGATTCACCACATGATCCAGTAATTCTGCTTCCAGGTAAACACCTGAAAGAACTGAAAGCAGGATTTCAAATAGCTAGTTATACATCAGTGTTCAAAGCAGCATCATTAACCAGTTTCCACAGATGAAAGCAACGCCAGTGTCCACAGAGAGATGAACGCACAAAGTACGATACATGCAGTCATCCCTCAGTGTCCACAGGGAATTACTTCCAGGACCTCCAAGGATCCAAAATCCAAGGATGCTCAAGTCCCTTACACAAAATAACACAGCATTAGCATACAGCTTACTGCACATCCTCCTGTGTACTTTAAATCATCTCTAGATCACTTATAATATCTAATATGAGGTAAATACTATGGAAATAGTTGCCAGTGAGCTTCAAATTCAAGTTTCTCTTTTTAGAATTTTCTGGAATTTTTTTTCCAAATACTTCTGAACCCTAGTTGGTTGAACCCACAGATGCTGAACCTGCAGATATGTAGGGCCAACTGTACATGCAGTTAAATGTCATTCGGCCTCAGAAAGGAAGGAGACTGTGACATAGGCAACATGGATGAAGCCGGAGCAACCGTGCTGAGTGCAACGAGCCAGTCACAAAAAGCAGATGCTGGTTGCCTTCACTTACATGAGGTATCCAGGGTAGTCAAAACTCACAGAAAGCAGAATGGTGACTGGCAGAGGTTGCGGGGAGAGGGACATGGGGACTTGTTTAATAAGGATAGTTTCTGTTTTGCAAGATGAAAACATTCTGGAGACTGACTGTACAACAATGTGAACAATATTCAACATTACTCACTTAAAAATGATTAAGATGGTAAATTTTATGATATGTGTATTTCATCACAACTGAAATTCTTTCAAAATACACAAATTTATGTGACGTATAACCTAAAGAAGCACTGAGCACAGTGTTAAAGGACCAGAAATTTTTAATCCTCTAACATCCTTTTTCAATGACCTGCTAGCCTGCTTTAATGACCCTCACATCTGACCCCCAGGAGTGAGTTAAAGGTGTTTCATGCTTCATTCTGATACCCAGCAGCCTCCAGTTTCCTAAAACAGCAGTCAAAGCTCTTTAAACAATTAATAAACCCAGAAGTTTATTAATTATAATTTCATATTTGATTTCACGGTAAATCAAAGTATTTCTCAGAAACTACACCATTAACCATGTTTGCCTTGAGGTGTCAAACCTATAAAGACTGTCAGTCAAAGAAATATGATTCAAAATAACCAACAGTAACTATAAAAATGCAACTTCTCACTGGCTACATTTACACACAAGTTAAAAACTTCCAGAAGACAATTTCACTAAATAAAATAATCTTACCAAAAGCTGTGACCACACTTCGTCATATATGCTTCCTCAATCATATCAAAGCAGATGGGGCTAGAAACAAATAGAAAAATAATTAATACATTTTTTAAGTAGAGTAATTACAAATTGGAAAAAGTCATAACAGTATCAACAAAATCATATTTCAGTACACAGGTAAGTCTTCAAACTTTTTACTGATGAGAGATGAAATTTTTATTGGGCTGAATGAACTTCAGTGGATTGATGATAAAATAATAATTTGTGGGCCATCAAGTTCTAAGATGAATGAAATGAATAATTTAACTGACCCCACTATTTTAACTTGCCTGTAACTTTTTACAGTGTGGTGCAATCACAAAAGTAATTAACTTCTACCATCTTTTCGATCATCCCTGGTACCAGACACAAGACCTACTCATCAAAATGCTCTTTTATTTTCTATCTCAAAGAAAACTAATTTCCTGAGTGATAAATTTACAGTTACAATTTCAATAACTCTTCCAGGCGGTGAAGATGCTAATGATAACTAATACTTAACACAAGCTATGCATGTCCACTTAAATAATGACTCAATATTAACTTATATTAACTCAATCCTTTATAGATAAGGACATCAACACAAGTGATGTTAAAAGTCACAGAGCTAGGAAGTAACACAGCCAAATTTTCAAAATCAAGTGCATGTTCTCAACCACTATTCTATACTACTTTCACATACGATAAGTTAAATATCAAGTCACACCAACTATGCCACATGTTCTGGCCAAGGAAAGGAGATTATCAATCTCTTGAAAGGATACAGTCTACCAAAAATATGCAAAGCCTTACAAAAAGCAATTTCCCTTTATCATTCCCCGTTCTTCCTTCCAAAAACTCCATGAAGTCTCCAGAGATACAACAGCCATCTTGTGATCATAAAGACAACAACTACAGGCTAAGAACACAGGATATGAGTTCCTTGGTAACATTCTTCAGCAGTTGCATCAGCCATGAATTGTCTCTCTCTGGACTTCACATTACACAAGAAAAGCAAATCCTCACTTGCTTAAGCCAATATTTATTGCGTTTTCTGTCACTGGTACAAAAATCCAGTCCTTACTGATGATACATGTCAATTAAACTGCAAATGAAAATTTACCCACTCCCTTCATAAGTACCACCTTAGAATGTGAGATTTTAAGTAAGTTGTAAAGTCTCAATGTCGCACAAGCTCGGCATTTCATCACCTATTGTATCCTGGCAAAGACGGCACTGGATTTGTCAAGTCTTTACTGTTCCAGACTCAGAAGGAGGAGAAATCTCTTAAATGTGGGGATTCGGTAGTTCTTCTTTTGGAACGAAGTCCATCTTGCTCCATCTGATGAAGAAGGAAGAGGGGTGGTGGGAGTCCCTCCTGAGGACACATGGATGAGCTGCCCAGGTGCTCTGTGATCCCAGTCTGTGACTGAAGGATGCCGAAAAGCAGATCTGGGATAGACAAATTTATTTTACATTCGTACATCTGGTCACTGGGTGCTCAAGCAGGTATCTTAAGGCTGATTTTTTTTTTCTTTTTTACAGATAGGAATATTTACTCAATTACATATGAACAGTATATAGCTCTCAAAAATTTAACATTTTTTAAATCAATTAATTTGGGTCTTCATGGCTGTACACAGACTTCTCCTTGTGGTGGCTTCTCTTCTTGCAGAGCACAGGCTCTGGAGTCCCGGCTCAGTAGTTGTGGCAGGCAGGCCCGCTGGCACCACAGTAAGCGGAATCTTCCTGGACCAGGGATCAAACCCATGTCTCCTGCATTGGTAGGCTGACTCTTATCCACTGTACCACCAGGAAGTCCTAAAATTTTAACATTTTGAATACTTCAAAACTCACGATTATTAAGATAACCTATTATGAATCATATTCTACTTTTTAATCTTCCGGTTTTCTAAGCCCATCTCTTAGCATCCAAACTCCAAAAAGAGTGAATATTATCTTTCTTGAGAGGACTATATATATAGTTTTATTAGTAAGAAAAAGGAAGAGTTGCGACTAATTCTCTTAATCTTAGAAAAGGCTGAGTCAAAGAATTATAGAATGACTTTGAAGAACAGATCTTTCTTCTGTTTATAAAGATCTTTGGAGATCTACTTCAGCCCCTGAGCCTGGAATCTTCAAATCACTTGTGTTCTACCCTTTCTCACAATTACCACTTACTCCTTGATTTCTCTGGTCACTAAGGCATACCTTTTCTTTTCTCCTTTTTCTTTTTGTTTCTTTTCCCCGATTTTTTTTTTCTTTTCTCTTGGTCATGCTAAGCGGCAAGCGGGATCTTAGTTCCCTGACCAGAGAGCAAAACTGTGGCTCCTGCAGTGGAAGCCTAGAGCCCTAACGACTGGACGGCCAGGGAATTCCCAACTCTCAGCTCTTCCCAAGTTCAATGGGCAAAAACGTACTGAGGGTAGGTTTGGGGGAAAACTGTAAACAAACAGCTTAGAACTCCTTCTACTCTATCAATAGCATCCAAAGACAATGAGCTAGAAGACCTAAGCTTAAGTACAGACATAGCAAGTATATGAACTGGCAGACAAGCTAAACACTATACCGATATCTGAAATTTTACGCAGCCCCCAAATCTTTATACAGACCCCCCCAAAATGTGTAGGGACCCTCTCAAACTTTTTATGGACATCTGACACAGTGGCAACATCAAAAACAAGGAAGAAATCACAAATGGATTAAACCCCTGCTGTGACCATTCATGCCTACTGTACCACCATAAAACAGCAATTCTTGTAAATCAACATGGAAGACAGAAATTCCAACAGAAAAAATGGGAAAGAATATCAATTCCTAATTCATAGGAAGGGAAGACACACTATTTTTCAAGTATATAGAAAGATGTTCTGATTCAGTAGTAATCAAAATATGCAAATTAAGATGATAACATGTTACCTCCATTAAATCATTAGAAAATTAAAATACCAAGTGTATTAGGGAGGATATGGAAAAATAAGAATTTTCATGAAGAGACATCTGGCAAAGCAACCAACATTGAATTTTCATATACTTATTACCCAGTAATCCCATTCCTGTGATTTGTACATAGGTACACAACATAAAAGAAAGCTGAGAGCCGAAGAACTGATGCTTTTGAACTGTGGTGTTGGAGAAGACTCTTGAGAGTCCCTTGGACTGAAAGGAGATCCAACCAGTCCATTCTGAAGATCAGCCCTGGGATTTCTTTGGAAGGACTGATGCTAAAGCTGAAACTCCAGTACTTTGGCCACCTCATGCGAAGAGTTCACTCATTGGAAAAGACTCTGATGCTGGGAGGGATTGGGGGCAGGAGGAGAAGGGGACGACAGAGGATGAGATGGCTGGATGGCATCACTGACTCGATGGACGTGAGTCTGAGTGAACTCCGGGAGATGGTGTGGACAGGGAGGCCTGGCGTGCTGCGATTCATGGGGTCACAAAGAGTTGGACACAACTGAGCAACTGAACTGAACTTGAGGATACTTGCAACAAACTGGATACTTGTTACAGTAGGGAAGTAGAGGCAGCCTTTACGATCAAAATTACTAGAATGGAGAAATAAAAATATGCTTAGATATATACTAGAAAACATCATGAAACCGTCAAAAGGAACGAATCAAAGGTACAGGGAGCACCATGACTGGATACTTTGTCAAGTGAAAACAGAAATGAAAATAAGATCTGTGACACAGTATGATTCACATAAAATTAAAACACAAAAGATATGTTTCACAGGTATGCATAGATTCAAAAAACATAGAAATCACAATAGAAAACCCAGAGAAGAGGTTAGGAAAATCAGAAATTAAGGAGGGAGGGGAATACAAAACCTATTCAACAGTGTCTAAAAATGACATCAATAGTAAGACGTACCATTGTATACAACTAAAAAAGAAACGACTCTGCTAATTAAACTAAACACTTCTTTATCAGTTAGGAATTTTACCCTTTTCTAAAAAGCTCTTTTAGATTTAAGTTTTATCATACATCACTCTTGTGGAAAACACACACACACACTTATAATTAGGTTTTCCAACAAATTCTCATTCTTCAGGGTTTAACTTTTCTGAATCACTATTTTACTAAGTCACTGATATCCAGATTTTTCCACATAATACTTTCCATTTCTGTGGTGAAGTATCATTTACTAGGAGAATTCATAATGGAACTAAACGCTGTTGTTCCTGGGACTGTAAGCCAAGTTTACATTCAGTCAGATCACCTACATCTGACTCCAGCTCTAGGAATGTTGCTAAACATGTCTAATTCACCAAATTCTAATCTGTTAAGGCAGGCTTTTTCTGTGTTGACATATCCGTGTGAAATGACAGCTACCTCCAAGAATTTTGTTTTAAATTCCATCATCTACAACACATAACCCAATTTTCAAATACGCCAAAGAATAAGTGAAAGAAAAACTAGAATCAAAGAATATGACAAAGTGAAACAAAGCAAAAGAGGAGCCTTGGGCTGGTTAATGAACAAGGTGAAACATGATTGGTTTACTCTGGACTTGAGGTCAAAATTTAAATGAAGCAGACTTATGGCTGGTGGTCGGGGAGGTTGCGGGGGGTTGGGGAGGGATGGGCAGCAGGGAGAATAAATAAACCAACTGCTTTTAGACACTGGACACTAAGCAACACAGTACTGAGATCTCTGAGGAAAGCAGACAAACGAAACGAACGCTACCATAGATTCAGCTTGTTGCCTTAAAGAGAAAGTTTCCCAGGCCCAAGGAGGGAGAACACAAGCAGAGCACCACAATCTTGCTGTAACAAGAAAGAGGAAAGAATTTACAGGGCAGGACACCCAAGGAGGAGCTACAAGAAAAATCCGAAAAAAATCTATATAGCAATCTCATCAGATCCACTGTTGAATACTAGTCACATGTGCCCAAGGTGAAAACTCCACAAGATCACAATATTAGAGACAAAGGATAATTTCCATGCGCTGATTAACACATGAAATACAAGTTGAGAAAAGAAGCAGCAAATCAGATGTCAACAGACATTCAGTTCAGTTCAGTTCAGTCACTCAGTCGTGTCCGACTCTTTGTGACCCCATGAATCTCAGCATGCCAGGCCTCCCTGTCCATCACCAACTCCCGGAGTTCATTCAAACTCACGTCCATTGAGTCGATGATGCCATCCAGCTATCTCATCCTCTGTCGTCCCCTTCTCCTCCTGCCCCCAATCCCTCCCAGCATCAGAGTCTTTTCCAGTGAGTCAACTCTTCACATGAGGTGGCCAAAGTACTGGAGTTTCAGCTTTAGCATCATTCCTTCCAAAGAACACCCAGGACTGATCTCCTTTAGAATGGACTGGGTGGATCTCCTTTCAGTCCAAGGGACTCTCAAGAGTCTTGCTCAACACCACAGTTCAAAAGCATCAATTCTTCAGTGCTCAGCTTTCTTCACAGTCCAACTCTAACATCCATACATGACCACAGGAAAAGCCAAGTTAAAACACAAAGAGAAAAAGAAAACACAGCATCTATGGGCTGTGGATCAGTATCAAATCAATCAAAATAAACAAAAGAAGACACTGGCTGAAGTTCATTTTAAAATAACAATTAACAACAACAACAAAAGACACCACACCACGTATCCAAGAAATTCAGAAAACTCCAAGTAGAATTTAAAAAAACAAAAAGAACACCCTGATACAAACACTGCATTTAAACCAATAAAAGCAAAATGAAGAGAAAATCTTGAAGGCAGTCATAGAAAAAAAGACACACCACATACAGAGGAACAAAACTAAGAGTACAGCAGAATTCTCATCAGAGACTATACCAGCCAAGAGAGCCTGGAGAGCTTCTGGACTGGTGGTGACCTGGGGAGAAGGGCACACGTGGAGAGGGCACGGAGCTCTGCGCCCTTTCCCTGTAGCTTGTTCTATACATCCTTCCCATCTGGCTGTTTCTGATTTACAGCCTTTATTATTAAACCAATAATATGGTCATTATTCCAACTTTTAGAGGTGATCGATCATCTACACAGTGGGAACTGGTTGGTTGCTGCAGTACTCCATACAGGAAGCATCTGTTCAAGTCTTTTGCCCATTTAAAAAACTGGGTTGGGGAAAACGGCCAAGACGGTGGAGTAGAAAGATACTGAGCTCACCTCATCGCATGTGCACACCAAAATCACAACAATATGCAGAACAATTACCACTGAAAATGACTGAAATCTACCAGAAAAAAAAAAATCTACAACTAAAGACACAAAGAAGTAACCACACTGAGACCATCAGGAGGGACAGACCTGCAATATAATCAGATCCCACACCTCCCAGGTGGGTGACCCACAAAATGGAGACTAAATATATAACAAGAGGTTCTCCCACAGGAAGAGTGAGAGTTCTGAGCCCCATGTCAGCCCCTGCAGCTCAGGGGTCCAACACCAGGAAAAAGAGCCCCCACAGGATTTGGCTTTGAAGGCCAGCAGGGCTTGACTGCAGGAGCTCCACTAGACTGGGGAGAATGGAGACATCACTCTTAAAGTGAAGTGTAGCAAAGTCCCTCAGTCGTGTCCAACTCTGCGATCCCATGGACTGTAGCCTGCAAGGCTCCTCTGTCCATGGGATTTTCCAGGCAAGAATACTGGAGTGGGTTGCCATTTCCTTCTTCAGGGGGAACTCTTAAAGGGTGCACACAAAATCATACACCCAACAGGACCAAGGGTAAAAGCAATAATCTGACAGGAGTCTGGGCCAGACCAACCTGCTGATCTCAGATGGTCTTCGGGAGAAGCAGGGGGCCACGGCAGCCCACCCTGGGGGCTCTGGAGACATTCTGGCATCAAGACCTTGCCCTGCGTATCATCTGTAGGCTCCAGGCTCCTGTATTCCTCAGGCCAAACAGCAAACTGGGTAGGGACACAGGCCCACCAATCAGCAGACAAGCTGCCTAAGACTTCCTGCCTGGACATACCCCTAGACACTGCGCTGCAAACACAGGGCCAAGGCCCACCCAGTTCTACCCATGAGAGGTCAGGCATTGGACCTTCCCGCCATAATGGGGCACAAGCCTTTAGACCAGCCTCACCCTTCCGGGGGCAGACACCATAAACAAGAAAACTACAGTTCCACAGACCAAGTCTGCAAAGGCAGGTCAGACACTCCCTGGGACCCAGTGACAAGAAGGGAGGGCACAAGACATTTCCTACAAAGAGCCACTTCTCCAAGATGGAGAATATGGTTAAAATGACCATACTACTCAAGATAATCTGGATTCAATGCAAACCCCTATTCAGTTATCAATGACATTTTTCATAGAGAAAAATTTACATTTGTATGGAAATACAAAAGACCCTAAATAGCCAAAACAATCTTGAGAAAAAAGGACAGAGCTGGAGGACTCATGCTCTCTGACTTCAGGCTATACTATATAGCGACAGTAATCAAAACAGTATGGTGCGGGCACTAAAACAGACATACAGATCAACGAAACAGGATAGAAGGCCCAGAAATAAACCCACGACCTTATGATCATTCAATCCATGACAAAGGAGGTAAGAACATACAATGGAAAAAATACAGTCTCTTCAATAACTGTTGCTACAGAGATTGTACATGTGAAAGAATGAAAGCAGAACATTCTCTAACACTACAAACAAAAATAAACTCAAAATGGATTAAAGACCTAAATGTGAGACAGAATACTAAAAAATTCTTAAAGGAAAACACTCTTTGACATAAACTGTAGCAAGATTTTTTTTTGGATCTGTCTCTGAGGAAAACTGAAAATCAAAACAAGAATAAAGAAATGGGACTTAAGTCAAACTTATATGGTTTTACACAGCAAAGAAAACCATACAAAACGAAAAGACAACCTACAGACTGGAAGAAAATATTTGCAAAGGATGCTATCAACAGGGGATTAATTTCCAAAACAGACAACTCATGCAATTCAATAGTTTTTAAAAAATTTAAAAATGGGCAGAAGACCTAAATAGACATTTCTCTGAAGAAGACATACAGGTGGCCAAGAGGCAGATGAAAAGATGCTCAATACTGCTGATTATTAGGAGAAATGCAAATCAGAACTACTATGAGGTATCACAACAGTCAGAATGGCCATCATTAAACAGTCCACAAATAATAAACGCTGCTAAAAGGAACCCTCCTACACTGTAGGTGGGAATGTAAATTTTGCAGCCACTACAGTAAACAGTCTGAAAGTTCCTTAAAAACTAAAAATAGTTACCACATGATCCTAAAATCCCATTCCTGGGCATATATTCAGATAAAACTCTAATTCAAAAAGATATATACACCCCAATTTTTACAGTAGTACTATTTACAATAGCCAAGTCATGGAAACAACCCAAATGTCCATCAACAGATGAATGGATAAACACGTGGTATATATATACAATGGAATATTTATTAGTCAGCCATAAAAAAGAATGAAATAATGCCATTTTCAGCAACATGGACATACCCAAATATCCTATGAAAACACTTACATGTGGAATCTAAAAAAAAAATGCTACAAATAAACTTATTTACAAAGCATAAGACAGACTCACAGACATAGAAAACAAACTTACAATTATTAAAGGGGATAGCAGGAAAGGGGCCGGGGCAAACCAGGGTGAGATAAACCAGGAGTCTGGAATTAGCAGATACAAACTACTATATATAAAATAGGTAAACAACAAGAACACTCAGTATAGCACAGGGAACTATAATCCATACCTTATAATAACCTAATATGGGAAATAATCTGAAAAAGGATACATATACGTATAAGTGAATCACTTTGCTGTACATTATACTGATACTAAAACATTATAAATTAACTACAACTTTTTAACGGTTTAAAAAAAAACTATATAGCAAAAGACAATGGACTGATATCTTCAAAATACTAAAAAGAAAAAAAAACTTAGAATTTAATATCCAGCAAAAAAAAAATTCAAATATAAAGACAAAACAAGTAATTTCCAAAATAAACAAATAGAGAATTCATTGCATACAGTCTTCACTACCTGATATATTCACGTAAGTTCTATGAGGCACAATCTGGAATCTAGATTGCCAGTAGAAATATCAATAACCTCAGATATGCAGATGACACCACACTTATGGCAGAAAGCGAAGAGGAACTAAAGAGCCTCTTAATGAAATTGAAAGCGGAGAGTGAAAAAGCTAGCTTAAAACTCAACATTCAAAAAACTAAAATCATGGCATCCGGTGCCATTGCTTCATGGCAAATAGATGGGGAAACAATGGAAACAGTGACAGACTTTATTTTCTTGGGCTCCAAAATCACTGCAGATGGTGACTGCAGCCATGAAAGTAAAAGATGCTTGCTCCTTGGAAGAAAAGCTATGACAAACCTAGACAGCATATTAAAAAGCAGAGACATTACTTTGTTGAAAAAGGTCTATATAGTCAAAGCTGTGGCTTTTCAGTAGTCATGTATGGATGTGAGAGTGGGACCATAAAGAAAGCTGAGCACTGAAGAATTGATGGTTTTGAACCATGGTGTTGGAGAAGAATCTTGAGAGTCTGCAAGGAGATCAAATCAATCAATCCTAAAGGAAATCAGTCCTGAATATTCATTGGAAGGACTGATGCTGAAGATGAAGCTCCAATACTTTGGCCTCCTGATGTGAAGAACTGACTCACTGGAAAACAGCCAGATGCTGGGAAAGATTGAAGGCAGAAGGAGATGGGGAAGACAGAGGGCGAAAGGCTGGATGGCATCACCGAATCAATGGACATGAGTTTGACCAAGCTCCAGGAGTTGGTGATGTAAAGGGAAGCCTGGCGTGCTACAGTCCATGGGATCGCGAAGAGTCCGACACAACTAAGCAACTGAACTGAACTGGAATAAGGAATACGAAGACAGCAAATATACACAAAGACCGAAAGAGCTCTAAAAGTGGTAACGATGAATATAAATATGAAACATATTTTATGTTTAATCACTCTAAAATATAAGCAGCAGGAAGAGTTCACAATTGAATATAGAGCATACTACCATCCCTAGAAACAATGCAAGCACAAGAGAAAAACAGTATAACAAATGGAAATTATAACCTAATATTTTAAGATAGACTAGAAGAAATAAAGAAAATTACAAAGCATTGAAAGATAAAGAAAATTCTCAATTAGGCAACCTCAGAAACCAATTATTAGGGAGAAAAACTTATTTTAAAAGAAGTTAAAGAACTCAGGAAAACTTAGAAATAAAGAAAAAGACATAAGAGCAAATAAGCATAATGGATACTGATTTAAGAGAAAACCAGATGGCCATTTTAGGTATCTGATTTTGCAACCTTACCACAAAACTTTTGATAGACCATGGAGTGAACCACGCTAGTTGTGATTATCTGATATTTTCATCTTTGCCATTGTTTGTTTTACCATAAAATAATGATCTTCAGTTGAATCTTATGAAGAAGATAAATTCACAGCAGCTGCCAAAACTAAAAGGTAGATATTATACTACACAATCCTTAAGCTTGCCAAAAGGTTATGTGCATCATTTAACTACATTAAGAACCAACAGGGCAGAACAGATATAATATAGAAAACTATTTTTTAGTTCACTATTTTGTATTTATAATGCACATCATCTCAGTTAAGCAAGGGTTTCATAACAACTGGCTTGACACTCAAGTTAAATTTTCAATCAGTGCCTTATTTATACTCTTCCTTTTATATGTATTATCTGTTTCAAAACCAGCATCCAAACTTACCAAATGATAATAAATGCTACAATAAAAAGGCCATTGCTCAATCCATACATATTTTGATAGCAACACTAATTCTATTATGCTTCCACAAAATGTGTCAACTGATTCTAGTAGCACTGATTCTAACTAACCAAGCATTCGATTTTTCAAATGTTAAGTATTATACAAAAAAAATTATCAAGATAATCAGAACCAGGCCCAATTTTCATTTAGGAAAATAAGGAGTGGTTACATCTTATCTTACCTAACAGGATCAAAGAACCACTTTCATATTTTGGTACCAAATGTGAAATCCTGACAAACACCACCTGATTCCTTTCGGTGATTTTATGTTACAGTGTCTTCATACATCTATTATATAATCTAAACCTCACAATCCTACAATGGGATACTGTTACATCTCAATTTATAAATGAAAAAAAAAAAAAAAAAAACCATCAAACATTCATTTGCCCAAAGTTAAATCTCAGGGCTTTTAATTCCAAGTCCAATGCCCTTTGCATCAGAAAATAAGGAAAACAAATACATGTATCACTGACCATGAAATCTGAAATCACTATCACCATTGAGAAAACCTTGGAAAAAGTTATTTTGAATATGTTGAAATTTATATACATCCTTCAAGAGTGAAAGACACCCAACAAAAGTCAGCCACAGAAGTTTTTCTTCCTTCCCCTCAAAATGTCCAAAACTTGACACTTCCCTAGCTTCCTCCTTCCCCTTAAACCAGCTGCTTTGTGACCATCCCCAAGCAACCCTTCATTCTCAATTGGCCCTAAGTGGATTCAGGACTGAAAGACAAGGAAATAAATGAAAAAGAAAATAACAACTTCAAATCATTTTTAACACCTATACAGATAACACTAGATCCCAAGCACCAATCTTCACAAACAGCAGTTAAGTTCCAGTCTCTGTCCATTCATCTCACTCCTTCCTAACTTAATTGGAAATGATAAAAGCCCTAGAAAACTTAAATATCCCTTTTAATAGAGATTAAATTTATCCTGTATTTTATAAAAAAGATTCTTTTCCTATCTCCACGTTTAACTTTGTCTTATATCACAGGATTCTCTGAATAAGGACAGGAAAGGTAAAGAAGAAAAGAAAGACCAGGCAAAATTTTTAGACTCTGTAATTTAACAATGAAATTAAAAAAAAAAAAAAAGAGGCGCGTAGGGCATTCAAAATAGCTCTGGTAGAGTCTCAGGAGTAGAGTTTTTGTTTTTTGCCTTTTTTTTAAAAATGAGACCACGTAGGCTAGGGGGGCAAAGGACACCATGATTAACACAACAAGTGACAGGCATGAAAAGAGAAGCAAGGGAGCCAAGCTCTGGTGTTCTGTCCACCGCAATCCCCTAAAAAAGGAGACGGATCAGGAAAGCAAATATGGCCAAAGAGTGTCACTACTGATTACTCCCAGTATGAAATCACCCCAATACACCCTCAATTTCCTCCTGGATCTTCTTTTATTCACACATTCCCAAGATTCCACTACTCAGAGCAGCAGTTCTAACCACGAAAGGCTTACAGTTAGAGAGAAGAATTTCAGTTAGGCTTGTGAGTTATAAGTGGAACAATTAAGAGAACTGTCTCATAGCAAATGGCATCATCAGGGCTCACAGGTTCTAGTGTTAGATTCAAGGTGGATCTAGGGACTTCAGTGCACTTACATGGAATACAGATCTTCACCAGAGCTCTGCTATTAATGCGACTGTTTCTTTTTCTGCATCGCAAGGATATCTCAGCTTGCAATATACAACTGACCCTTGAACAACACAGGTTTGAATTATGGGGGTCCACTTTACACATAGATTTTTTTCAATAATAAATACTACAGTACAACACAATTTCCATTTGGTTGTGCACAGATGTGGAGGGACTGTGGATATGAAGGATTGACTTAAAGTGGATTTTCAACTGGGCAGAGGGTGGGCATCCCAACTCCTGTGCTGTTCAAGGGTCAACTGTATAGCCCTTCAAGCATCAGCACTACTTTAAGAACTTCAATATTTTAAAAAAATAGGCCAATTCAAGTGTTTTCCTTTTTAAATTCAAATTCCTGAGACAGAAAATATGATTGATACAAAATAAATAGTTTCATGCCAGTACCAACAAAATGCAACTGTTATATTTTAGTCATTAATTCAGAAAAGCAACCATCACAGACCAATGAGCTAGGAAAGATTGTAAGTTCACACATTAGAAAAACACAGATGCATATGCAGGAGGGGCTACAAAAGTATGGACAGGGGAGATACCATACCTAATATGTTTCATTAGACAATGAAAGAAAGTGAAAATGATTCAGTCCTGTCCCACTCTTTGCAACCCCATAGACTATATAATCCATGGAATTCTCCAGGCCAGAATACTGGAGTGGGTAGCCTTTCCCTTCTCCAGGGGATCTTCCCAACCCAGGGATTGAACCCACGTCTCCCATATTGCAGGTGGATTCTTTACCAGCTGAGCAACAAGGGAAGCCCAAGAATACTGAAGTGAGTAGCCTATTCCTTCTCCGGCAGATCTTCCCAACCCAGGGATTGAACCCACATCTCCTGCATCACAGGCAGATTCTATACCAGCTGAGCCACCAGAGAAGCCCTGATACTGTCAGTGCCATCTCGGGAGAAAGAATCACTCACCCACGTGGAAGATGTATTCCTTACAGCCATGGAGAAGATGTGCTCCTTGTATTTCCACCTGGAGTTTTTAAAGTAACTTTTGAAAAAATATTGCTTTGGGGACTTCCAGGGTGGTCCCGTGGTTGAAAATCTGCCTTCCAACGCAGGGAACGCAGGTTTGCTCTCTGGTCAGGGAACTAAAATCCCACGTGCGGCAGGGCAACTACTAGTGGTGACGGCTGCACAACACTGCAAATGTGCTGAATTGTACGCTCTAAATGGTGAATCTTAGATAGTATGCATTTTACTTCATTTTTTTTTTTTTTTTTAAGAAAAAGAAAACAGAACTTATGACTTCCCAGGTGGTGCAGTGGTAAAGAATCTGCCTGCCAGTGCAGGAGACACAAGAGATGCCGGTTCCTGGGTGGGAAAGATGCCCTGGGGGAGGAAATGGCAACCCACTCCAGTACTCTTGCTTGAAAAAATTCCACAGAGGAGCTTAGTGGGATACAGTCCATGGAATCACAAAGAATCAGACACAACTGAGCGCGCGCGCATGTGCGCGCGCACGCACACACACACACACACAACTTACACTTCTGGCCATGAGGGAGTAACTGGGATGGATCCTACAGAATGGAGGCATACTACTACAAAATTCTTACACTGTTTATGAAGTGACATAACATTATTTGAAGGCAGACTATAAAAAATTAAAAATGAGTATTATAAACCCTAGGGCAAGCACTTCCTCCGAAACACACACACACACACACACACACACATCCCATACAAGTATTACTAATAAGTCAACAGTAGAAACAAAAGAGAAATCTGAAAAATACACAATTAGTCCAAAAGAAGCCAGGGAAAGAAGGGGCAAAAAGAGAGAAAAGGAATAGAATAGAAAGGACAAACAGAAAACAAACAGCAAGCAAGATGTATACATAAAACCAAGCATATAATTAAGTTAAAATGCAAAAAGTCTAACCAAGCCAATTAAAAGGTAAATTGTCATAGTAAGTAAAAAAGACTCAACCATAAGCTATCTACAAGTATCCTACTTTGAAATAGACATAGAAGTAGTGAAGGACAAAAACACATACCATGTAAACATTTAAGAAAATAAAGTTGGAGAAGCTAGGTTAACAGACTAAATGGGTTTCAGACCAACAAACATTCCCAGTAATAAGCAAGGACATTTCAAAATGATAAGGGGATGAACCTACCAACTCTAAATGTGTGTGCCCTACTACTAAAGTGTCAAAATACATGAAACAAAAATTGACAGAATTTCAAGGAAACATAGTAAAACCCACAATTACACATGGCATGGTTAAAGATTTTAATACGTCTTTCAGTAACTGACAGAACAAGTATACAGAAAATCAGTATGGGTGTACAGAGCTTAACACATCAACAAACTGGACATTTATAGAATACACCAGTCTACACACAGGAGAATACTCATTTTTTTCAAATGCATATGTAACATTAACCAAGATAAAGCCTATGGTAGAAAATGAAAGAAGTCAGTACATTTAAAAGGACTGAATTCATTCAAATCCTATTCTCTGAACAAAGCTACATTGTATTAGGAGTCAATAACAAAATGATAGCCAGAGAATTCTCACTTAGAAATTAAAAATACGTCTAAGTAGCCCATTCAATGGAAAGGATAAAAAAAGTTTACGGAACTAAATGAAGATTACTAGAATTAAATTTTTCTCAGAAAAAAATGTAACCTTCAGTATTCAAGGCTAGAAAAAGAAAATAAAACTCAAAGTAGAATTAAAAAAACAAAGCCAAATATCAGTGAAATAGAGTTATTTGAAAAGATTAATAAAACTGACAATCCTCTGGCTAAACTATTCAAGGCAAAAAAAAAAAGAGAGAGAGAGAAAACACAAATTATCAGTATCAGGAATGAAATAAAGAAGGGACATCCTTCCAAATACTACAAACATTTAAAGCATAAAGAAGTGCTAATATTTATGAACCTATGTCAACAAACTCAATATCTTGGGTGAAATGGAGAAATCCCTTAGCAGGCAAATTACCAAAACTCACTTGCTCACTTAAATAAAAAACCTGAACAGTCCTTTATCTGTTTAAGAAACTGGTAGTAAATAAAAGCTTTCCACAAAAACTATGGCTTCGCTGATGAATTCTACCAGACACCTAAGAAGAAATATACCAATTTCATAAACTCTTAGACAACATTTCTCATCCCCTTTTAGAAATCCAGTATTACTCTATGTGATGGGCTAGACTGTGTCCTCTCCCAAATCCATACATTGAAATCCTGACCCTCAGTACCTCAGAAGACTGTATCTGGAGACTGGACAGTAAAGAGGTACTTACAGTAAAGTAAGGTCATATATGCAGGACCTAACCCCATGGTGTTCTTGCATGAGATTAGGGTCCAGACAACACACAGACCAAAGCACAACTAGGTGAAGACACAAGAGGTGGCCATCAGCAAGTCAAGGAGGGAAGAACCCAAATCTGACAACACCTTGATCTTGAACTTCTAGCCTCTAAAACTGTGAGAAAGTAACTTTCTGCTTTTTAAGCTACCCAGTCTGTGATTATGTTTCAACAGCCCTAGAAACTAATAACCCTGATACCAAAATTTATATATAAATACATAAAGTAAATATGTGTACTTTATATGAAAACAATAGATCAATGTCACTCATAAATAAAAATGAAAAATATAGCTTTAAAAAATTAGTGTATGAAAGTTGCTCAGTCATGTCCAACTCTTTGTGAGGCCATGGACTGCCAGGTTCCTCTGTCCATGGAACTCTCCAGGCTAGAACACTAGAGTGGGTAGACGTTCCCTTCTCCAGGGGATCTTCCCAACCCAGGGATCAAACTCAGGTCTCCCACATTGCAGGTGGATTCTTTACTGTCTGATCTACCAGGGAAGCCAAAGAATACTACAGTGGGCAGCCTAACCCTTCTCCAGCAGATCTTCCCGAACCAGGAATCGAACCAGGGTCTCCTGCATTGTGGGATGGATTCTTCACCCTCTGAGCCACCAGGGAAGATCCCAAAATAAGACATAAAATTCAAAAAGAAAGAAGTAAAACCATACTGATTTTCAGATGACATGATTCTTATCTTAGAAAATCATATGGTTCTACCAAAAAACTGTTACAAGTAATAAGTGAACTTAACAATTTAAAGAACAAAGTCAATATACAAAAATAATTTGTATTTCTACATATTAGCAACATTAGGAAACTGAAATTAACACAAGAGCATCCAAAACATGAACCACTTAGGAGTAAGTTTAACAAAATATGTGCAAGATCCAAACATGGAGAACTATAAAACTCTGCTAAAAGACGTTCAAGAGCTAAATAACTGGAGAAACATATTATGTTTATGACTCAAGATTCAATATTGTTAAGATGTCAAATCTCCCCAAATTGAGTCATCGATTCAAAGTAACCCAAATTAAAATCCTAGAAATCTTTTTTTAAGAATTAGTAAGCTAAAATATATGTGGAAATGCAAACTTCTTAAATAACTAAAAATAGAGGAACAAAACTACACTATCTGATTTCAAGATTTACAACAAAGATACAGAAATTAAGACTGCAGTATAAACNAGTATAAACATAAGGATAAACACTTAGATCAATGGAACAGAATAAAGATTTCAGAAATAAACTTAAACATATTAATTTTTGAGAAATACTCCAAGAAAAATTAATGAAAAAAGATGGTCTTTTCAACAAATGGGTGCTTCAATAACTGGACATCTACAGTGGAGAGGAAAATCCTTCAAATCTTACCACAAACAGTATATAAAAACTAACATGAAATGATTGTACCTAAGTACAAAAAAGCTATAAAGTTTCTAGAATATACAAGAAGATTTAGACGACAATTTCGATAAAACATAAAAGTCACAGACCATAAAAGAAAAAAGTCCAACTGGACTTAAATTTTAAACTTCTGCACTTCAAAAGACTGCTCAGAAAACTAAAAAGTAAACAACAGACTGGGAGAAAACATCACAATATATAGACTGAGAAAAGACTTGCAGCCATAAGCCTTACAACTTAACACAAACATGAGAAATATATGTGAGAGATTAGAAGACACACTATGAAAGATACTGCTACTGCTAAGTCACTTCAGTCGTGTCTGACTCTGTGTGACCCCACAGACGGCAGCCCACCAGGCTCCCCCGTCCCTGGGATTCTCCAGATATGCAAGTGGAAATAAGCACATGGAAGTATGCTCAACATCATCAGTCATTAAGAAAATGCAAATGATGGCAATAAGATACTACTAAACATACCACTAGAATGATTGAAATTTGAAAGACTGAAAGCAAGCATTGGCAAGAATGTGGAACTGAAACTCAAACATTGCTGGTAGAAATGCTAAATGATAGTCACTTTAGAAAACCATTCTGCAGTTTCTTATCATGTTAAACATACAGTTGGCCACACAACCCAAGAATACACTCCTATATATTTACCCAAGAGACATGAAGATGGGTCTGCACAGAAACCTGAATGTGAATGTTTACAACAGCTTTCTTTACAATCACTGAAAACTTCAGAAACTAAGAAACTCAGTTATCTTTCAACTGATGAATATATAAAGAAGTCATGTTATATACCTGGTGACTCAGACGGTAAAGTGTCTGCCTGTAGTGCGGGAGACCCGGGTTCGATCCCTGGGTTGGGAAGATTCCCCTGGAGAAGGAAATGGCAACCCACTGCAGTACTCTTGCCTGGAAAATTCCATGGACTGAGGAGCCTGGTAGGCTACAGTCCATGGGGTCGCAAAGAGTCGGACATGACTGAGCAACTTCACTTTCACTTTCATGTTATATCCATGTAATGGAATACTACTCAGAAGTTAAAAGAAGAAACTTAGTGAAACATTCACCATTATTAAGGGCTTCCCTGGTAGCTCAGCTGGTAAAAGAATCTGCCTGCAATGCAGGAGACCCCAGTTCAATCCCTGCATGGGTAAGATCCCCTGGAGAAGGGCATGGCAACAACCCACTCCAGTATTCTTACCTGGAGAATCCCCATGGACAGAGGAGCCTGGCAGGCTACAGTCCACGGGGTCGCAAAGAATCGGACACGACTCAGTGACTAAGCACACAGCACAGCACTCACCAATATCGAATCTCAAAAACACTACTCCAAGGGAAAGAAGTCAGGCACAAAAGACTATACATACTGAATGACTTCCATTTATACAAAATCCTAGAAAAAGCGAAACTATATTGAAGGAAAACAGAGTGCCAGGTTATCAGAGGTGAGAGAAGCCTGAGTGCAAAGCTGTGGCACGGTAAACTCATGAGCGTGATGGAAATGCTCTCTACCTTATAGAGTGGTAACACAGATATATTCATTTGTCAGGCTCACTGAACTATACACTTAAAACTGGTGACTTCTATTGCATGCAAATTATATCTTAATAAGGCGGATTGTAAACAAAATCACTGGTCTCTGAAAGGCAAGGTAATACAGTGGTTAAGAACTTGAGCTTTGAGCCAAAACATCTGCCTATAAACACTGATACCACCATTATTAACTATATGAATTGAGACAAGTTACATAACCTCTCTGACCTTCACTTTCTCATCTATAACATGGGAATTAGGGACTTTCTGCTGGTACAGTGGATAAGAATCTGCCTGCCAGTGCAGGGGACATGGGTTCAGTTTCTGGTCTGAAGACTCCACATGCAGTGGAGAAACTAAAGCCATGCACTGCAACTGCCGAACCTGTGTCTACAATTACCGAAGCCTGTGCACCCAGAGCCCATGCTCCAAAACAAGCGAACTGCAATTAATTTTTTTCAATGGGAATTATCTGCATCAAATAGCTGCTGTAAAGATTGCTACTGCCGCTGCTGCTAAGTCGCTTCAGTCGTGTCCGACTCTGTGTGACCCCATGGACGGCAGCCCACCAGGCTCCCCCATCCTTGGGATTCTCCAGGCAAGAACACTGGAGTGGGTTGCCAGTTCCTTCTCCAATGCATGAAAGTGAGAAGTGAAAGTGAAGTCACTCAGTCATGTCTGACTCTTCGTGACCCCATGGACTGCAGCCTACCAGGCTCCTCCGTCCATGGGATTTTCCAGGCAAGAGTACTGGAGTGGGTTGCCATTGCCTTCTCCGGGTTGTAAAGATTAAGTCATGTCAAACCCTTAGAATAGTGCCTGGCAAATAATAATTTATATTGGAAGTCAGTCAGTAAAGAATCTGCCTGCAGTGCAAGAGACCCAGGTTCAATCCCTGGGTTGGGAAGGTCCCCTGGAGAAGGAAATGACAACCCACTCCAGTATCCTTGCCTGGAAAATCTCATGGACAGAGGAGCCTGGTGGGCTGAAGTCCATGGGGTCGCAAAGTCAGGCACGACTGAGCAACTAACACTTACTCATATTGGAACACATATTATTATTATGTGGGCATCCCTGATAGCTCAGTTGGTAAAGAATCCACCTGCAATGCAGGAGACTCCAGTTCGATTCCTGGGTCAGGAAGATCTGCTGGAGAAGGGATAGGCTTACCCACTCCAGTATTCCTGGGCTTCCCTTGTGGCTCAGCTAGTAAAGAATCAGCCTGCAATGTGGGAGACCTGGGTTGGGAAGATCCCCTGGAGAAGGGAACAGCTATCCACTCCGGTATTCTGGCCTGAAGAATTCCACGGAATGTATAGTCCATGGGGTCGCAAAGAGTGGGACACGACTGAGCGACTTTCACATTATTTTTATGTATACTGAACCAACCGTTAGTACTTTTTAGTGAACTTGGCATTTATGAACTTTGAGTTTTAAGCATCTCCATGAGCCTCTAACACAGTTCTCTGAAATTTTCACTAAACCCACTTTACTTCATTATCTCTGTCTGAGCCAAAGTCCATCCTTAAACTAAACTGAGGTCTCATACTCAGTAAAACATGGGCAACAGGTCTCATCTTTAGCGCTGCTGCTGCTGCTGCCGCTGCTAAGTCAATTCAGTCATGTCTAACTCTGTGCGACCCCATAGACGGGAGCCCACCAGAAATAGGATTAGTAGGCAGTGGCTGCCTAGACTGCTATCTGAGGACTGTGAGACGGCATTTGAATTCCAAAAGAGTACTTAACATCTGCCATGACACCAAGAGAAGCAGTGATGCCAGGATGTGACATTATAATTAAGCGATTAAAAGTTTTTCTTCACATATATCGTGAACTCCTTCAGGACAGTCTGTTATTAACAGTTTGACACAAGAGGTTGTCTGTCACACTTATCAAATGGTAGATGGACTTAACATAGATTCTACCTACATTTGATCAGGCAGAGTAAATTTTCCCCTAAGTGCTTACTATCAACTTAAAAATACTTATTTCTGCTACAACTTAGAGAATATCTGGGACTTAAAGGGGCAGAAAAGGTCATTTCAGGGAGCTGGAAACGCTAACATAGAGACAGTCATAATGTGAAACTGTAAAAAAAAAGATAATGTCTTCCAAACATGGGACAGACTCATAATTTAACAGACCATGTAAGAAAATTTTGAAAACGCAACACAGACTTCCTTTGAATGTCAGAGACTTATCCACCTTCAAGCTATATATACCGCTCTCTCCTGTACTACAGACTCATCTACACAATCAGAACTTACAACCTGATGGTACTTTCAATCCTTTGAAAGAAATACTAAAGTCAAAACTATAAATCCCTAAAATGTCCATCAATTCTACAATAAGATATAAACTTACTTTCAAATGTAAGTAAGGAGAGACCACTACGTGTTACTGACAATTCAGCATTTGACTTAAAATCAACTGTTCTCAAACAGGGTGAAAGGACAAGTCATGATCACCAAGGGAGCTTTTGCAAACTGCACTGCCCACTCCAGCACCCAATTCTGTTAAGTCCTTTTAGGATGTGGGTGGGCAGACAGGCAAGGGGAGGGTTTAAGAATAAAAACATGTGTCTCCTGGACTTCCCTGGTGGTCCAGTGGTTAAGACTCTGAGCTTCCACTGCAGACCTCAGGTTGGATTCCTGGTCAGAGAAATTCCGAATGCCACAGGGTGTGGTCAAAAAAAAAAAAAAAGTTATCTCCTATGATTATGAAACAGCTCTTTTCCTCCAATCCACCACATTTAAGAACCATGAGGCTAAATGCATATAATTGATCTTATAGATCTGAAATTTTGAAATTCCATAAAAGAAAGCACTAAACTGAGAATTGGGAGATGTGAGCTGTAATTTTGTTCCTGAACAGTCCAATCTGAAACAAAGTTACTTCTCCCTACCTCTAAGAGAATACAATTATATTAGCATTGCATTAAACTTGGAAGTTCTATACAACTTCACAGAGTTGTTCTAGGATAAAATGAAACACGAAGCATAAACATCTTTAAAATGTGAATGAGGAATTATTATCATTATTCAAACTTAAGCCTCATTAAGATGTAAAAGCTTAGAATAATGTGGACTGGTTCATTTAACCTTGAAGCAGACAAGACCAACCACCCAGGGCCAATTAGAAATGAAAAGGATTCCTTGGGCTTTGCCTAGTCCTTTATCTTCTTACCCTAAACACTTGGCCAAATCAAATCTAGCTTGAGAATCAAGAAAACTGATTCCCATTATTGAATTCTTCGAAAAGTCAACCTCACCAGCAAGAGACCAAGGACTGTGACATTCTTAGAAAGTGAAATATTCAGAATTAACTAAAGACTCTCACTGGACACTTCCACTTAGAATATAAAAGAAAACAAACAAACAAAAAAATTTAAGCAACATAGTTAAGATTCAGATACTGGATTTAAATTTTTTTTTTTAAGTTAGGTGACAGACTAACAAAAATTTTAATAATTTTACCCCTAAAAAATAAAAATTAGTGCCAGTGGCTTATATTCCCCTACCCCTCTCCAATTCTCTATAAAATGGCTTACAGTAAGTATAAGTGCATACGGTGCCTGGCAGACAGTGAGTGTCAAATAAATATCTATTGGATGAATGATTAATTCCTTTCTTTCACCTTGTATTTTAGTGCACCTGCATGGATACTAGCATGTTTGTTTCCTTTAATCTACTTATAAGTGAAATGGAAATGGTGGCCAAAAAGACAAATTCTAAAAATTCTCACTTTGTTTCATTAGTTTCTACTTTTATCACATGGCATTCTCTCTCAGGTACAAACAGAAACACTCAGACCTAAACATAAGCTGCTTAAGTTATTTATATAAAAAAAAAATTTACAATTCTAGTCCAGGTTCAGTGAAAAATGAATCAATTCTCAATCCAGAATAATATATGACAAAAGCAAAAATATAAAGCCATTTTCACTGCAAGAACTAGAAACTGTAAGTCTAATCAATAACTTTCTTATACTCCCAACTTTAGCCCTACTGTATTTAATGACAACTTACCATCTGCAACCCTGAAGCGAATCAACTTACCCTCTAATGATAGTGTAAGCCAATTTCCCGTATCAATAATATACTAAGTCTATCAACAATTTCCTCCAGAAGAAAAGCACAAGATCCTACCAGTTCTCAGTCAGCTAATAGCAATTCTTTCTTCTAATCTTATCATCTGAATTGGACAAAACCCAGTGAAAACTCAAGACACTCTCAAGCAAGACAATCAACTCCATCTTTCACTTAATATGAATAAGCCCCCTATGCCAAATGTCATAACTGAGTACTATACTGTATACTATCCACGATGACAAGTCTAACTCCAAGCGTTTCTCAAATCATAAGTTCTAAAAAACTCTGATGTGTTAACACAAGTGCCAAGTGCAGTGCAATTACATCTGACCCACGGATGGTATTTTAAAATGTGCTCCCCCCCTTTCAAGACATTCAACTGAGAGGTGCAATTTTTTTGTGAACAGACTTTCTTGACTACAGGAGCTTCAACAGCAGATTTAAAAGTAAATGACCTAGCCTTTGAAGTAGGAGGCGATATTTACACGTACACACGACGGGTATTTACAGCAAATAGTATTTTTCCTTATAACAGCCATACCCATGTTTAGAGTACCATCTACCACACTTTCAATAAACAAAATGTGACCAACAACTCCCTCCCTCAGCATACCAGGAAGCTTAATTCTCTCCCTTACAAGTNAGCGGCGGGGGATACAACTTCAGAGGCGGCCCGGGCGGCGCTCGGACGCGCCGAGCGCGCCCTGGGAGACGGCGGCGGCCTAGCAACGACCGCCGCCCTAGTGGAGAGCCGGTTTTCCTTCGTAACGTGCCCGAGGGTGGGGCCGTCTGAGAGAACGAAAGGGCAGCGGAGGGAGAAACAGACGGTCGGGGTGGCGGAGGGGCTTGGGGCAGGGGGACGCGGGAGAAAAAGTGATCTGAAAGCAACTGCGCACGCGCGCCCGGGGCGCTGCTTTACCCAGGGTCCCGGCTCCCGGCGGAGGAGCGGGGCGCCGGCGCCGGGGCTGCCGCACCGCGCATGCGTGGGGGTGAGCCGCATTCCTGAACGTGAACTGGGAGCGGCGGCGGGTGGCTTGGAAGGCAGGCAAGTTTGACCCAGTGGCGAGGGTACGACCGGTACTTCGATTCGGGTATTGAAGGCTCTGAAGGCTGGGACACAGAGAAAGAACCTGGAAGCCCCGAGCCGCTGAGAAGAGTTCTGGACTGACAGGACTCCAGGCGCTGCTGCTCTTAGCCATTCCACGGTACTGAAGTCAGTGAACAGAGCTGTATACATTGCAAGCCTGGTAGCAGGTGTTTCCAATTGTACGTGCTCGACCGTGATCTCACCCGTTTGAAAAGTTACTTACCAAGTTAAGCATCATAATAATGAGAAAACAAGTTATATTTAATCGGAACATAGCTCAGTTAAAATCTCCGTCTGATATGTGTCTGATAAGATTTTTAGCACAAAACAAGGAAATTCTGGCAGTTAATGCTACCAGAAGTTGCAGTTTATGGTAGGCTTTTTGAAATACTGAAATTTGTTTACAGATTTTTCATTTGCCATTTTGAGACCCCCCGCACCCCCAGATTCTGGGTGATGTAAATTAGAAACAGCTAATTCTGATTGTCAGTATAGTTTCCAATACTCGTGCTATGATTCTTAGAAGGATCTCAGTTAATTCTCTTAGGGGCAATTAGAGGGCCTTTCCCTAGGAATACCTGTCCATGCTGAGGGGACAGGGCCAGGCGAGGGCCTCGATGCGGGCCCAGCAGCAATACCTAGCCATTCACCTGGCCGTGAACCACCCATCCATCTTAAGGCCGCCATCCGACTGAAGTCTGCCTTAGCTGCTCACCGTCAAATTCCCAGCTCAGGTTTCTGCTCAGAATAATGATACAGGGATGGGCATATCAGATTTCTAACAACCCTCTTCTTTTCCTGATTATTTTGTTATACAACCCTTTGTTTAAATTTATTTTCCAGACCCAATTAAAATATCAAGCCTTACTCACTTCTCAGCAGAAAGAGTTGCACCCTCATTTGCGTCCCTAGAATATTTTGTTTGCACTTACAACATAGTATTTTATACTTTACAATTCTCCTTCATTAACCTATCAGCTTCAGCTTTATATTCCCAGCCAATTCATTTAACCCAATACCTGGCCTATGATCGGTGCTTATTAAGTATTTCTGGGCAAACAAAGCAATTGATCTCATTTTTATTTTAATTATTTGCTTAAAGTCTGTCTTTCCAACTAAAATTTAAGCTCCATGAAAGAAAGGACCATATGAGTTCTCAGTGGGCATTCAAATAATTTTCTATGAAGGAATCCATAAATAAATGAATGTAAATAATTTGATGAATATCCCCCCTTTTTTTTAATTGCTTGACAATATTATGTTGGTTTCTGCTATACATCAGCGTGAATCAGCCATAGGTATAGATATGTCCCCTCCCCATCCCACCTCTCTTGGTTGTCACAGAGCCCCAGTTTGAGTTCCCTGAGGCATACAGCAAATTCCCACTGGCTATCTATTTTACACATGGTAGTATATATGTTTCCATACTACTCTCCACTCATCCCACCCTCTCCTTCCCACCCTACCCATCTTGTCCATAAGTCTGTTCTCTATGTCTGCATCTCCGTTGTTGTTCAGTCTCCCAGTTGTGTCTGACTCTTTTTGATCCGATGGACTGAAGCATGCTGTGTCTCCCTACCCCTCACCATCTGCCAGAGTTTGCCCAAGTTCATGTCCATTGCAATCCATGCTGCCCTGTAAATAGGATCATCAATACCACCTTTCTAGATTCCATATATACGCGTTAATATACGACATTTGTTTTTCTCTTTCTGACCTACTTCATTCTGTATAACAGGCTCTAGGTTCATCCACCTTGTTAACAGTGACTCAAATGTGTTCCTTTTTATGGCTAAGTAATATTCCTTTGTACATATGTACCACAGCTTTATCCATTCAGCCATCAAGGGACATCTAGGCTACTTCCATTTCCTAGCTAAAGTGAATAGTGCTGCAATGAACACTGAAGTACATGTGTGTTTTTGAATTATGGTTTTCTCAGGGTATATGCCCAGGAGTGGGATTGTTGGGTCATATGGTAGTTTTATTCCTAGTTTTCTTAAGGAATCTCCATACTGTCTTCTATAGTGGCTGTATCAATTTACATTCCCACCAACATTGCAAGAGGGTTCACTTTTCTCCACACCCTCTCTAGCATTTATTGTTCATAGATTTTTTTGATGATGGCCATTCTGACTCCTGTGAAGTGATATCTCATTGTAGTTTTGAGTTGCAGTTCTCTAATAATGAGTGATGTAGAGCATCTTTTCCTGTGTTTATTAGCCAAGGAATCTGATGAATATTTATTGAACATTTGTTACAAGTAGCCCTGGACTAGGCAAGGAAGAGATAAATATATGTTCATGGAATAATTGAGGAGTTAGAAAAATACGTAAAAATACACATTACCAAGGTGTATGTTCAGTTCAGTTCAGTCACTCAGTCATGTCCAGCTATTTGCGGCCCCGTAGACTGCAGCATGCCAGGCCTCCCTGTCCATCACCAACTCCCGAAGCTTACTCAAACTCATGTCCTTTGAGTCGGTAATGCCATCCAATCATCTCATCCTCTGTCATCCTCTTCTCCTCCTGCCTTCAATCTTTCCCAGCATAAGGGTCTTTTCCAATGAGTCAGTTCTTCACATCAGGTGGTCAAGGTATTGGAGCTTCAGTATCAGTCCTTCCAATGAACACTCAGGACTGATTTCCTTTAGGATGGACTGGTTGATCTCCTTGCAGTCCAAGGGACTCTCAAGAGCCTTCTCCAACACCACAGTTCAAAAGCATCAGTTCTTCAGTGCTCTGCTTTCTTTATAGTTCAACTCTCACATCTATATATGACTACTGATGTATGTGCTAAATGCTTAATCAGTAAAGCAGAGAATCAACATAGGAACTGAAGCAAGAGCAAGTGCTTAGGGCCAGCCATGCTGATGGTGGTGGGGTTGGGGGCAGGGGTAGGGAGTTGTTAGGCCAGAAGAGAAAAGTATGTCTTGGTCAGTTAAAGTATAATTAAAGTCATGGGCCCAGAAAATAAATAAGTGAAAATGATTATATCAAGTTCAGATATCTATTTGATAGAGTTCAAAGAATTCATTTGACAAAAATTCATTTGGGGAATAGTCTACAAGCAGTTGGAAATAATGAAGAGATTAAATAGGAGTAAAATATATTTGAAGTGGTGTTTTGAAGATTACATTTTCAGGAGATTAGTCTTTGAGGAGAGGTGGGATATTAGGAGCAAAGAGACTAATTAAAAAACATTAGAGCGCTCCAAGCATAAGTGATGAGATTCTAGGTTAGGATGTGTGTGTGTGTGCACAGTCGTATTTGACTCTTTGGGACCCTGTAGACCAGTCACCAGGCTCCTCTGTCCATGGGATTCTCCAGGCAAGAATACTGGAGTGGGTTGCCATTTCCTAGTCCAGGGGATCTTCCTGAATGAGGGATCACACCCGTGTCTCCTGCATTGGCAGGCAGATTCTTTATCACGTAGCCACTAGGGTAGCCCTCTAGGTTAGTATACTGATAAGGAAAGTAAAAGGATATTCTGAAACACACACACACAAGAATCTACAGGATTAAGTTACTCTCTGTAAAAGAATCTTCACTGGACTTCCCTGGTGGCACAGTGGATCAGAATCTGCCTTGTAACAAGAGCCATGAGTTTGATCCCTGATCTGGGAAGATTCCCCATGCTGCAGAGCACCTAAGCCCGTGTACCACGACTATGGAGCCAGAGCTCTAGAGCTCATGACCCGCAACTAACGAGCCTGAGCCCTACAGCTACCGAAGCCGGCTCACCTAGAGCCCATGCTCCACAGCAAGAGAAACCACCACGGTGAGAAGCCCAGGTGCTGGAATGAAGAGTAGCCCCCATCATCACAACTAGAAAAAGTGCGCTTACAGCAACAAAGACTTGGCACAACCAAAGAACAGAATCTTCAAGATCCTAGAGGGCATGACCCATGTCTGTCTTAAGGTCATCACTGTCTTTCCGAGTGCTTAGCACAAAGGCTAATTAGATGATTAAGTAAAAATTAGAAAACACAAGGATTAAGGACTCTAATGATGACTTCAGGTACACCAGCATGACAGAATTAGATAGTGAATGATTTCATTGTGGATATGTTAAGTGTTCATGAGGTGAAAATACATTCAAGTAAAAGACGCTTACTCCTTGGAAGAAAAGTTATGAGCAACCTAGATAGCATATTCAAAAGCAGAGACATTACTTTGCCAACAAAGGTCCGTCTAGTCAAGGCTATGGTTTTTCCAGTAGTCATGTATGGATGTGAGAGTTGGACTGTGAAGAAGGCTGAGCGCCGAAGAATTGATGCTTTTGAACTGTGGTGTTAGAGAAGAATCTTGAGAGTCCCAAGGAGATCCAACCAGTCCATTCTGCAGGAGATCAGCCCTGGGATTTCTTTGGAAGGAATGATGTTAAAGCTGAAACTCCAGTACTTTGGCCACCTCATGCGAAGAGTTGACTCATTGGAAAAGATTGATGCTGGGAGGGATTGGGGGCAGGAGGAGAAGGGGACGACCGAGGATGAGATGGCTGGATGGCATCACTGACTCGATGGACTTGAGTCTGAGTGAACTCCAAGAGTTGGTAATGGACAGGGAGGCCTGGCATGCTGCGATTCATGGGGTGGCAAAGAGTCGGACTCGACTGAACTGAACTGAACTGAAGCACATCTAGCCAGTGACTGAAAATTCAGGCAAGACACAGGAGAAGATTAAGCACATAACAAAAATAAAACTGCTGATTTCCTGAGCTCACTCTCTCAGTTCAGTTCAATTCAGTTCAGTCGCTCAGTCGTGTCCAACTCTTTGCAACCCCATGAATCACAGCACGCTTTAGAGATTCTGAATGTATGGTTCTAGGCTGCTGCTGAGTCGCATTAGTCGTGTCCGACTCTGTGCGACCCAGATGGCAGCCCACCAGGCTCCGCCATCCCTGGGATTCTCCAAGCAAGAATGCTAGAGTGGGTTGCCATTTCCTTCTCCAGTATGGTTCTAGGCTAGGACCTATGAATATGCATTCTTATCCTCACCAAGCTGAACTTGACGCAGGTAACCTTTTAAGAAATACTGTGATTAATATTATGGGCAGTTCAGGAGAAATATTTAAAACAGTCTCTTCCTTTCAGGTATCTTATTCTGAGGACAGAAAGTGCTATGACCCTGGCTGAGAAATCTCCTGAGGGGGTGGGGGGTAGTGGGGGGGAATCATCAGCTCTTAGTATTATCTCTTTGAAACCTATCTTCAGTATAATCTGAACTCACAAAAGGAAGCTGAGGCGATGTGATGCAATAGAATTTCCCTTTAATACCAGATAAATGTATAAAGACTATTCTGAAAGTGCATAGTCCTTTCTAGTTTCTGGCAGCAAGATCTTCTGGGAAAGCAGAAGAGAAAAGAGGAAGAATGGCAAACACACACAAACAGGAAGTCAGCCAATTCAGAAGTAGCTAATAAGAAAAGAGAACATTAATGAAAGATAAAAGTAAACATGAAATAAAAAGCCCTAGTAATTAAAAATAATTTTATCATGTTTGAAAATGTTAGTCCTGACAAAAGTGACAAAACGAAATCCAAAGTCTTCTACAAAAACACTTCTGAGTAAAATCTCATGTGCGTGCACAGGCTAAGTCAGGCGTGTCTGACTCTTTGCATCCCCATGGACTATAGCCCTCCAAGGCTCCTCTGTCAGTGGGATTCTCCAGGCAAGAAAACTGGAATGGGCTGCCATGCTCTCCTCTAGGGGCTCTTCCTCCAGGGGATCTTCCCGACCCGGAGGTCTAACCTGTATCCTTTGTGGTCCTGCATTGCAGGCAGATTCTTTACTGCTGACTCACCAGAAAAGCCCAAAATCTCATGTAGTTAAAGTGGAATGGAATTGTCAACAGGACTGAACTTCCCAAATATATTTCCAAGGTGTCTTAGCTAAATATGACAATTTAGGGAAATAAGGCCAGTGGTTTCCATCTTCCACTTACCCTGCCCTTTGGTAACCAATCTCCCCAAAAGATCCTCCCTGAAAAAGTTTTCTGCCTGACTCACCTGGTGGGTTTGCTTCCCTTTAGCTCTATCTGCTGTCTCAATCAAACCTGTGAGTGAATTGCCGTTTTCTGTTAATTTTTTTTTAATGTGGTTGCCCTGTTATAACAACATAAGGAATGTGAAATAAACACATTACTGAAAAGCTAAATTGAGAAGGAAAAGGAGTCAAATATTTTCTATCTAAGTGAATGGACAGGAAAAAGTAGAAAAATTTTTGAAACTCAATAGCATCATAATACATCTAGCAGAAAATAATCCATAATCTACTGGTAAAATTAAAAGCTCCAATTTATACATTAAAACCAGAGGTAGTTACCTGTGGAGCACTGTAATTTCTTATAATTTGAGGGCAACTCTTTTCTGAAAATGTCTACGACACTGTTTTCATTGCTAGAATTGCATCATTAGCTTTTATTCCCTTCTAGTCTTTCTATATGAAATTACAAGAATTTTTTAGAGAAGGTAAACTAATAGTATTAATACCTTAGTAAGTCACTCATCCTATTAAGAGAAGTTAATTTCCTTTTCAACCTACTGCTAGCAATTTTAATCAAAGTCCTTGTAAAATAATGCCCAAGCCAATAGAAGCATTATTAACAATGAAGAATTATAGGTGTGGCTGTATGAATGTGAGTGCAAGTTACTGAATAGGGTTAGTCAGCTTAATAAAAAGAAACCCAAGTGCTTCCCTGGTAGTTCAGTGGTTGAGAATTTGCTTTGCAATACAGGGAACATCGACTTGACCCCTGGTTCCAGAAGATCCCACATGCCTTGGAGCAACTAAGCCCGTTTGTCACAATTGCTGAGCCCATGCTCTAGGCCCACAAGCCACACCTACTGAAACCAGCACGCTCTAGAGCTGTGCTCTGCAACAAGAAACGCCACCACAGTGAGAAACCCACACACCACAACTAGAGAGTAGCCCTGACTCGCTGCAACTAGAGAAAGCTCAGGCTCAGCAATGAAAACCCAGCACAGCCAAAGAGAAACAAATAAAATTGAAAAGATCCAATGCAGGCAAATAAACAAATATTAAAGAAAAGAAAAGAAACCAAACATTAGGAAAAGCTGACACTGAGTAGAGAAACATATACTTGTTTTATATGTGGTGAATGTGTACAGATTTTATGTATATATGGGTAGATTTAGATCTACTTAAAGACCATAAACCAAAATAAGATGAGGTATAAAGCATTCTACAAAAACAGAACAATTGAGGTCATCAAGAGGTGGAGACCAGGTAATATTACCCTGGAAATGAAAGCAGGTAACGCTGCAAGTCATTTGCCCCTTGGAATTTGACCAGCCATGCGCGTGGCTGCATACCTAAGTGATCTGGGAAAGTGTGTACAGCTAGAATCAAGAAACGTTTAAAATCATACATTGTCCATTGTAATTTGCATCAAGTCTCTTCCTAGATCATGAGTGATATTTTTCTCTGCCTGGTACCCTGAGTGTACTAGGATGTAACTGCTGGCAAATTACGCTCCCATATTGTCTCCAATACCTATTCCTGTCATCCATTGAATTCTGTAAATTCTTACAGAATTCTGGGACTACTAAAGTAGCACTAAATTATGAATTTTTGTAACAACCTAGAATGAAGGAGGAAGAGCATTTGGATATAATCATTATAATTAGACTTACATCAGGTTGGAAGAGAAGTTAATTTGGGAGCCTATTCTTAACATTTGAAGAGGATATCAAGTAAAACAAGTATTCCATCTGCCAATATGTTTCCTCTTTTTCCTGAGTTTGTCTGGTTATTTTTATATTCTAAATGTGAATACTCTGCTCAGATAGAGAGGGCTTTTCCTTTCTCACCCCACACTGAGTCCTCCCACACAGAGCCCTGGGCATCTCCCATTAAAACCAATTCATCAACTGCATTTGCACTTTTCAATTTATTGTAAAATAGTAGAAACTGATACTATCTCACCTTCTGTTTAGGTCAAAGCAAAAAAGCTTCTGGCCAAAATCTCAGGACTCCATCCTATGTTCAACAGCTAGTGTTTTTAGTTTAGTGTTAGTCTAAAAAAAAACTAAAAACACCAAAATCTCAGGACTCCACCCTATGTTCAACAGCTAAGGTTTGCTAAATCTGAATTATCTCTGACAATAGTTCACCTGATACCAGAGCATATAATGGTTTTGAGTTAGTTAAATCCAAGTCGTAAAGTAAAATTAAGTATCATGTGCTATTCTTCATTCTTCCTTTGCTGTGTACTAATACTTAACTCTCAAACTCTTGCTTGGTACCAAGATGAACCAGTGTTAATAATTTGTTGTTCATTTGCTCAGTTGTGTCCACTTCTTTGCGACCCCAAGGACTGCAGCAAGCCAGGCTCCCCCTTCTCCTTCTGCCTTCAATCTTTCCCAGCATCAGGGTCTTTTCCAATGAGTCAGTTCTTCGCATCAGGTGGTCAAAGGATTGAAGCTTCAGCTTCAGTAGCAGTCCTTCCAGTGAATATTCAGTTTTGATTTCCTTTAGGATTGACTAGTTTGATCTCCTCACTGTCCAAGGGACTCTCAAGAGGCTTCACCAACACCACAGTTTGAAAGCATCAAGTCTTCAGTGCCCAGTCTTCCTTATAGTCCAGCTCTCACATCTGTACATGACTGCTGGGAAAACCATAGCTTTGACTAGACAGACCATTGTCAGCAAAGCGACGTCTCTGTCTTTTAATACACTGTCTAGATTTGTGGTAGTTTTTCTTACAAGGAGCAATCATCTTTTCATATGGAGATGGGGGAGCCCCGTGGGCTGCCGTCTATGGGGTCGCACAGAGTCCGACACGACTGAAGCGACTTAGCAGCAGCAGCAGCAGTAGCAACATGAAGCAAGTTTGTCCTTCCACATGAAACAGCTGAAAAAATGGGCACACTAAATGAAGCAACAATTTTAGATATTGGATGTCAGGTAGCACAGAACAGTGATCCCTGAGAATGGGGAAAGAAATGAGGCAAGCCCTACAACTGCCCCAGCTTAAGGCCTGAAGAACGTCTGCAAGCCACACTACAGGGAGGAGGACCTAGGTCTCAGATGAGGAAACATGTGAGAGGCTGAGAAGAGGCTGAGAATCCGGTGGCTAGAGTTTTCAGGGTAAAGTTGCAGAGAGGAAAGAGGTCTACAAAGAGAGAACTCCATAGATCTCAAGAGCTTTTTCCTCAAGTCAGCTCAATACTGAATAGGGCATGATGAGTGTAAAGAAACTGCCTGAGGATCGTCTGCCTGCAGTGCAAGAGACTGGGTTTGATTCCTGGGTCAGGAAGATCTCCTGGAGCGGGAAATGGCAACCCACTCCAGTATCCTTGCCTGGAGAATTCCATGGACAGGAGAGCCTGGCAGGTAACAGTCCATGACATTGCAAGAGTCGGACACAACTTAGCGACAAAACCACCACCACGTAGTTAGGGAAAGAGCCACCCAAAGTTGCAGGTGTAGGGAGAAAAGGGTAACCACTCCCAAAGCTCATGCAAAACTAGAAGAGTTACTGATGTGTGAAAATGTGTTTGTTGCAGCAGCTAGTACATATTACTCTAGCTAATAATTCTCTAGAATTTCAACATCCTTTTCAAACTCTTAGCAAGCACTGAGAAAACAGATATATAAATATTAGAAACAGTACTAATATTATTCAATAAATCATGCTGGGGAAATTGTCCATTTAGAAAGATTATAAATCAAATCCTTGACACCATGCAAAAAATTTTCCACATAAATTTAAGTTTAAATATAATTATCAAAAATATCAGTTATATTTTTGATATATCACATTGAGTGTACCATAGCTTTTTTCATAACCTGATGGTGTCAGTATACATTTAGGTCATAATGAATGGGATTCAGACTTTTTAGGATAAAACTGCCTGCATTTGCATCATTCTTACCTTCCTCTCTCAGGGAATCTTCGCTCCCTGACCAGGGATTGAACCTGGGCCCTGGCAGTGAAAAGCGCCAAGTCCTAAACACTGGACCACCAGGGAATTTCTCTCACCCTATTTTAGTGTTTAAATCTGAGATTACATCCTTTTTTCTTATCTCTTTGTTTGCCACTCTATGGACCTTATCAGTGTGAGTTATTTTTCCTTAATTCTGGGAAATTATTCATTGCATATTTCATCATATTATTTCACCATGTATTTCCTCCTTTTCTCTCCTGAGATTTCACTTCGTTGAAATTTCAGTTAAATACTTTAATTTCTATCCTTTCTACATCTGTATCTTATATATATATATATAATTTTATGTTTATATTCTTTTCATTTTTTTACCTTCTAGTAGAGTTTCTCTAACTCATCTCACTAATATGTCTTATGGCTTCATCCATCTGCTACTATCCTGTCAATTATTATACATTTCCTACCAAATATTTTCTTGGTTCTCTTTTTTTTTGTTAATAACTTTTGGTCCCTGAGATGGCTATAATTAGAAGATAACATCCAATCAGAAATTAATTACTCATTTGTAGGAGGTCAGTGGATCAGTCTCTTGATATTGATATTCTTCAGTAGTTACATACATTCATTCAATAGACATTCACTGGACACTTGCTATGTATCAACAACTGTTCTGAAGATACAGTACATACACAAGCTTCCTTCCTCATTTGTTTTATGTGCTAATAGGAAAAGAATATTCAAGTCAGTAGGTAAGTTCTTGAGGCTTCCCAGATCGTTCAAGAATTTGCCTGTCAAGCAGGAGATGCTGGTTTGATCCCTGGTTCAGGAAGATCCCCTGGAGAAGGAAATGCAACCCACTCCAGTATTCTTGCCTGGGAAATCCCATGGACAGAGGAGCCTGGAGGGCTACAGTCCCTGAGATTGCAAGAGTCAGATGCGCCGACACGAATTAGCGACTAAACAACAGCAGCAGCAAGTTCTGTGAAACAAAGTTGACTAATAAAGGTTGCTATTTTGATTGAGTTGGTCAAACCATCTATGAGACTATTGTTAGAGCAGAGACCTGAATGAAAGGAGAAGTGGGCCAGAGCAGGAGGATCATTCTAGGCAGAGTATCAGAGGATGTGCAAAGGCTCTGATCAGGGAAAATGCTTAGTATTTGAAGCTCAAAAGTCAGTATGCTGGAGCAGCATGTTAGGGTGGAAAAAGAAAGTGTGTGTGAGAGAGGGAAGAAAGGAGGTCAGAAAGGAAATATTATAGGCTACATTGTATTCCTCCCCAGTCCAATTCATGTGTTGAAGCCCTAATCTGTCAAAATATGACATTCGGAGACAGGGTCTTCAAAGAGGTAATTAAGTTAAAATGAGGCCTTGAGGGTGTACCCCAATCCAGTTTGACTAGTGTTCTTATGATGTGGTGAGAATTATGAAGAATCTGGCTGAAGGTCCTAGATCCTCTGTAGTCTATATTGATTATGTTTTAATTACCACCACTGATTTGCCCTGGTGGCTCATTCAGTAAAGAATCCGCCTTCAATGTGAGACACTGGGCTTGATCCCTGGGTTTGGAAGATCCTCTGGAAGAGGGCATGGCAACCCACTCCAGTAGAATTGCCTGGAGAATCCCCATGGACAGAGGAGCCTGGTGGGCTACAGTGCATGGGATCGCAGAGTCCGACATGACTGAGAGACTTAAGCACACACATCCATGACTGAGAGACTTAAGCACACACATCCCTTTGCCCAACCTCTGGTGACCTGTGGGGATCTGTGCCCTTTCTCCTCTTCAGTCCATAAGACACTCCATGGGGGAGAACCAAACCTCAAACTTCAGCAAATTTAGCATATAACCCAGACTTAATTCAGTGAATCATATTCTCAGTGCCTGCCCCCCACCCTTCCCACCAGAGTTATTGGTTCAGGAATGGATAGATTACTCAAAAAAAGGAGCTTTTCCTGGGACATTTAGGAGGGAGAGCTTGTTTGTTTTTCCCCCTTTGGATCTGAAAGCAAAGAAATCATAGCTATTACCACCATGTTGGTACCATCTTGCTGCCGTGTGGAATCCAATAATGAGACCGACTTAGAGGAAAGTAATACAGAGAGAGAAATGAAATTCTAACCACATCATTTCAGCTCTAAATCTTGCCATTTTTGATATCAGCACTAACCCAAAATATTTGGTTACAGAGGCAATAAATTTCTTACTGCTCTTATTGCACTTAACATTGTAATCATCAGTATCTTTTGACTAGACTGTCACATTGATTGCAGTGACTGCATCTTCTCTGGTCTGTTCCCAGCATATAGCAAAATGCTTGGTATACAGAGTATGAGGTTCATATATTTTTATTAAATAGATATTGAATTAAGATGCTCCCATATTTTAAAGATGCCTTAAAGATTAATCCAACTTCCTTTGTAATTTTGAGTCTTTAGAAAATCATGAAGATATTTTCTAGTCTAGGGTGAATGACTCGCAGAGAACTCACTAATATCCTCTTAATACTGTCACTCCATATTTTTGGTGGGTGATGTATTCGATATACTTCCAAACACCCCCATAGCAACTGAAGTTTCAAAAATACGCTCAGAAGTAATATTTTCATCCTTGTCAGTTCATATACCGTGTATCATCTCAGACCAGAAGCCCCAGCTGCAATCTGTTTGGGAAGTCCTTGTTTGCCTTCTGCCTACTTGGGAAGAAAATCGATCTCCAGAATGATGTTATTCATTTGTTTGTTCATTCTTTCATTCATGTGTTCAGTCAATCTATCATCAATCTACTACTGCATAACAAATGCCTACAAACCTAGAGGCTTAAAGCAATACAACTAATAGTCACTTGAGTCCATGACTCTTCGGGTTGGCAATTTCTACTGAGCTCCACTGGGAAGCTCTTTGGATCTCACTCAGACTCTCTGTGGCTGCTGGATTGGCTGGAGGCTAGATGGCCTATGATGCCCTTAGCTGGGACAGCAACAATCTGCTCTACCCCATGAGGTATGTCATCATTTTATACCAAGTATTAACGCAAAGTTAACCCTAAAATGGAAAGCCATATGTTTGGGATGTCATAGGGAAGGCAATACCAAGAGAAATCACTGACCAGACTAGAATAAAAATCAGATCTGGATTTAGTGAAGTTGAGACTGTATTCAAAAGGATTATTGCAAGAGAGGGAAATGAACTATTGCAAATTAGGGAGCAAGGTTATTGCTACAGGGAGAATGCTTTGACCACAAGGTCTGTAGCAGCAACTCCAGAGTTAGGCAAAAAGAGTAAACAAAGCTAGAAAGAACTAGATGTGGGGGAGGGGTGTGTGTGATGGGTGGCACATTCAAGTAGTAGACCAGAGAATATTTTATTTTACACTGTGTCCTGTTTACTCTCAGAAGGAGACCTATGCTGGCTTATACTGAGGGTAAGCCAAAGTTTACGGGGGCAGGCCTGGAGTAAGGTGACAGATTAACAGGAGGAAAAATAATGATTTTAATAATATACTTATGGGACTCCCTCAGAAATATGAGACTCAAAAGTCAGCCAGAGGATAGAGGTTTATATACCATCATGAGCTCAGGAAAGGTTTAGGGAGGGATCTGGGGCTTCAACTATGGGGCTTGATCAGTTCCAGAGATTTTTATCCTGTGACCCTGGTATACAGCTCCACACCTGTGACGTTGATATAGGGCTCCACAATAATCAGTTCAAAATAATCCTTATGCCAGAGAGGTATATTTTGGGGTGGCATATTCTGCTGCCCTTCAAAATATTAACTTGCTTTTATTGTAATAAATCTCAGAAAGTCCTATTATTGTCAATCACAAGTTCGTAAGTCCAACACACAGTGAGGCCAAACAAATGGAAACACCAGAGTCTGGATTATTGTAAAAGCCAAACAAGGAGAATGAATGGCATGTGTGCAAAGACCTGAACTCGCAAATAGATTTCATAGAAGCATTTTTAAAGGCAAGTTTTGGGGTGAGGGCTACTGAATGTCTGGCTTTCTTCTGATTGGTTGATGATGAAGTAACAGGGTGGTGTTCCAGAAATCTTGTCCTTGGCCTGAAGTTAACAACTTTCATTTGGGTGGAGGCCTCAGTTATAGAATTCAAAGATTCATTGTTGTGTATATTCCTTGAGGAGGAACTAGCATTCTCTTTCATTGCCACACTATTGTTTTCTTGACTGCTTTTCCTTTGTTCCTGCATTCGCTCTCTTACCTAATGAGTAACTGTTTGAATCTGCCCTTCAGAACTCAGGGAAGGTCTAGGAGGCTGAAGCCTATAAGCAAGAAACCTGGGGACATGGAAAAGCTTTTGTATCCAGGAGGGCCCCACAGGGTCCTGCTCAGTTTCACCATCTTTTAACAATGGGTAAGTATAAGAGAGTCTGGGGAGAAAGTGATCCATCATTCTGGTAAGAACTTTCTTGTCAGGGAAGATTATTTCATACTTTCTGATGGAAATGTTGGGGCAGTGTGTAATTTCCTCAATTCTGTCTCACCGCAGTAAAAATTTGAAGTGATGGACGGACAAGCGTTACAGCTCTATGTGACAGCTCAGTTTTATTAGAAAGCAAAGGAAAATACATCCTTGAGGTGTGAGGGTGGGTTGACCCAAAAGATGCAAAGAGAAGAGAAGCCCCAATCCTCTAGGCTTCTTCCTTTCATGTATTTGTCTCTTCCCCTCTGAGCCTGCCCTATGTAAATTGGGCTAGCCAAGAGGGCTGTTTGTTTTACCTGAGGTCCTCACTTGGGTCCTTGGGCCTTCCTTTGTTCTATTTTCATGGGCTTTCCCCTTCTTTGTCTTTTAGCCATCACCATTCTGGACTCCTTTTTCCTATTCTAACTACCTAACAGAAAGAAGCAGGAAAGACAGCTTCCCACAATTTCCCCTAACTTAACTGAAGAATTTTTGGTTGTTAGGAGGGAAAAAATTTATAAATGTGGACATCCTGATGGCAGTAGGCAGAAAGAGAATGATCTGAGACATTCTATTAATATCAAAGGAACATGTGTAGGTGTCTATGGTACTGCTTGCCAATGACGTATTAATGACTTAAATGACTGCTGACTTAGGAAGTAGGGGCTATATGAGTAAGTTAAGAGCCATCCAGGACCTTGGTCACAGCATGCGGAGAAGACTGGGGACCAATTGTCCTTGCCACAGCTTGGGAGCAATAGTTCCATGCCAAGCGAGGCAAGCTGAAAGAATCAGGCTGCTGCCTTCTCCAACCCCCCCACCCCCACTTCACTGAGTATTCAGCTTTTACAGCTGGGGTGTCGCTCAGAGAGAAACTTGCCATTGTTCCTGAGGCTGAAGATAGATGGGCCCCCTGAACAAATAGTTGGAGCTCATTCTCCGTGGACCTGTAGACAAGGCAAAAATAGGAGGACAATGGAGGGAGGAGGCTGAGTCCTGTAAGGACAGAAGATAAGAGGCTGCCTAATTCTCATTCTCAAAGTCGGGAGACCTCCTCAACTACACATGCACAGTGTAGGAAGGATCCTTAGAGGTCAAAAGGCAAGTGATGCTAACTATCCATAGGCTTCTTAGGTAAAATCTGTGTTTGCTGAGATACATGTGCACATATGGGAGGATCCTGAGATATACCAAATATGGATTTGGAGCCAGGTAAATAAAAATGATTGGCCAAAGGAAACCTGGAAGAAATGTTCCATAAAAGTCATTCAAACTACTGCAATTCTGAAACACTCTCTCTGAGTCTGCCCTTGTGTTTTATACTCTTTTTTTCCTCCTAATAAGTACTTTACTTGTTTTACTACTTTCTGTCTTTGTGAAAATTCTTCTGCAAAGTCAGGGAGCCAGGGCTTGTCATCGACCACTGGTCTAGCGGTTAGGAGTTGGTACTCTCACCCCTGGGCCCCAAGCTCAATCTCTGGCTGAGAACAAAAGCCCTGCTTCAAGCCACTGCAGGCAGAGGCCACCTAAGATCATTCCCAACCCCAGCTCCAGAGCTTGGGCTCAGAAACTTTTCTTGGAGAGAGAAGTGGGCTATAGAAAAAATCATTTTTCATCTTTTCCCAAAGGACTGACCTCATGGGTAAGAGTTTGGAGAAGTTCAAGCCAAAGGGCCTGAACAGTAGACACTGTGGTAACAGGCAACGAGAAAGAGTTTTGTGGATTTAATAAAGATACGGACCAGACTGCAGGCTGGATAGTTGGTGAGAGAGGACTGAGGAATAGGATAGCTGGGAGGATTCTTTATGGAATCAGAAAAATACACAGAACACTACGTTCAGAAACTACTCTTTAAGGGAGGTATAGTTTGACTGGATTAGTTTATAGAGCAATTAGGCACCAGGACACTGATGAAAAAAAATAAAACAACTGACCAGTAGTTAGTGAAGTTGAGCATCTGGGTATGGTTAGGGAAAGAGGAGGAGAGCACTGTCATCTCAGGGTGACTGTGGACATACCCAAAACTGTCACTTCTTAAGGAGCAATATGAGTGTGAGTGTGTCTGTGTATGTGTGTATGTGCGTGAGCACACATGCATGTCTGTTCACATGTGAGCTGGCAAGGAGACTGCTGCTGCTAAGTCACTTCAGTCGTGTCCAACTCTGTGTAACCCCAGAGACGGCAGCCCACCAGGCTCCCCCATCCCTGGGGTTCTCCAGGTGAGAACACTGGAGTGGGTTGCCATTTCCTTCTCCAATGCATGAAAGTGAAAGTGAAGTCGCTCAGTCGTGTCCAACTCTTAGCAACCCCATGGACTGTAGCCCACCAGGCTCCTCCGTCCATGGGATTTTCCAGGCAAGAGTACTGGAGTGGGGTGCCATTGCCTTCTCTGGGCAAGGAGACTAGACTTCACTAAAATAATCCAACCAATCACAAACAAATTGAGGGGGAGGCACTTACCAGACTACTGTTGCTACCAGCAATCTGGACCAGCACCATGACCAAACTTAACGTCCCTTCCAAATATGGAAAAGTTTGGGTAAAAGTAAATGACAGATGAGAGGAGAAATAATAGAGGAGTATAAAGGAGTGTATAGGTGGGTTATGCAATGAAAGAAATCCAACCTTAGGAGAGGTTTAGAGCAAGGGAATAATATTATCTCTTAGTATGATTATACCAGGTGCCCAGAAGGGACAAAACTATATTTGCCAAGACCACGCCTGCTTTTGTTACCTGAAGTGCTACCAGTTTATTTGAGCAAACTTCAGCATTTGCTACAATGTTTATGCCTTCCTTCTGAAGACTCCTCTCTTAATTTCCTTATCTGTAACATGAGGTTAACAATAATGTGTACCTTCAGAAGGTATATGAGGAGTTAATATATGTGAAGCTCTCAGAACACAAAATTGCCTCACTCTCCACCCCTAGCCATAACGATTGGTCTAGGGACGGTCAGTTGGCCCAAGCACGGCCAATTACAGTCCTTCCCTGGACATTTGGGAATTTGAATTGAGAGGGACCAGCCTTTCTTTGAGAACTTGGACTGCGAGATGTAACATGCAAGTTGTTTCAGCAGCCATGTTTCCCCTCATTTGGAGCAGAGAAGAACAGGGAATTGATATGCAGGGAGAAAAGCAAGCATTTATATTTATAATCCATTTTTTGCTTAAACTAGTTTGAGTTATTTTCTGAGAACTGCTTCCTACTGGGATTTAGGCCAGCAATGGGTGGCTCCCAGCAGACCGATTACCATGTAGCTATAAACCTTGACAAGCAAATGCTTAGAAAGGTTGCTGGTTATAGTGGACAGAATACAATGGCAGCATGCCCAACATGCCACAGTATGCTATGTGCAAACACAATCACCCTGTTTTTTGTGGATGGAAAGCTATAAGCTGAATGGGAAAAGACAATAGCTTCCTGTTGGGGTTAAAGCAGTAGGCATCATGTGATGAATTTGAGATTCCCTGGGGAATAGCTCCATCCTTAGAGAGGAAGGCTGTGAGACGTCTTATGAAATACTTAACCTAAATTACAGCTGACTTTGACCAACCAACCCTAGTAGAAGGTGCCTAACATTTTTGGGTACAAACTATGTACCCTGTCTGTACTCAGGCTATTAGTCCATGATGGCAACAACATGTATAGTGGATTAAACAACAATAACTCACAAGACAAAGGGGCCTTAGAGGAGATAGATGCCAGTAGATATTCTGGGACAAGTGGTGTTTGCTTTTAATGAGGAGCAGCATTCAGAGGAAGACATATTCACTAGAACAGACAAATTAGAGGGAATTCTCTTCCTAGATGAAGGTGAAGGATAAGAGGCAGCTTGGAGAGAGAAAGAAGCACTAGCAAACTGGTGCAGGCAGATTCAACAAATACTGCTCCACAATGCTAGAACCTAGAGTTGGGAAAAGTCTGCACCCTGACCTGAGAGGTTCTCTGGAAATTTTAATGTAGATGGAGGCTAAACTGGATGGGAAGCAATGACCCTCTACCCTATTCCTGAGGCTTAAGAGAGCACACCTATGGAAATCTTAAGGCCTCCGAGCGTATGGAAGTTTTCTGTGGGTACTTGTAATTTACACCAATGTACAATGACTGAAAGCTGAAATAAAACATATCCTGCAGTATAGTTCATAGGAATAGGAACTGTGCTAAATACTGCTCAAATCCTCTTTGGAGGAAGATGGGCTCTGCTATATTTTACACAACAAAATGCATTCTCAGTACAAGCCTACATGGTGGGGATGGTGAATGACTATTCCCTATTTAACTTGAATTAACCCAGAGAAAACCAAGCCAAGGCCAGTTGTAATGACACCTGTCTTTTAATTAATACCTGTTACAGGGGCAAGGGTAGAACACAGATCCAGAGAAGGCAATGGCACCCCACTCCAGTACTCTTGCCTGGAAAATCCCATGGACAGGGGAGCCTGGTTGGCTGCAGTCCATGGGGTTGCTAAGAGTCAGGCATGACTGAGCAACTTCACTTTCACGCATTGGAGAAGGAAATGGCAACCCACTGCAGTGTTCTTGCCTGGAGAATCCCAGGGACAGGGGAACCTGGTGGGCTGCCGTCTCTGGGGTCGCACAGAGTTGGACACGACTGATGCGACTTGGCAGCAGCAGCAGCGAACACAGATCATGTATGTGTGCCTGTAGGTGCTCAGTTGTGTTTGACTCTTTGAGACCCCATGGACTGTAGCTTGCCAGAATAGTGGAATAGGTTGCCATTTCCTATTCCAGGGGATATTCCTGACCCAGAGATTGTCTCTTGCGTCTCCTGCATTGGCAGGCAGATTCTTTACTATTGTGCCACCTAGGAAGCCTGTATATGAGTCCATCATTCAAAAAATAAAAATACCATGGAGAAAGCTGTCTAATAGGCCATTCCATCTTGAGAGCACATCTGGGAGGTTTCACCCTCAGTCCTGCCTCTAACCAGCAAGTGACTGATTTGTCCTGTACTGTAATGAAGCTGACTCGCACTGACAATGACGATGTGGTATTGTTGGAAAGAATCAACTGCCTCATGTCAAGGAGTCCTATAATACTATAATACAGTGATGATCAGTGTATTGGGAGATTGAGTTATATCCTCCTCAGGATGTAATATCTAAGGAAAATGACTGGCCTGAGGAGGAACTGGATCTAGCTAACCATCAGTTGATTTCTGAGCTAAATAGTTATCATAAGGTGTAAATAGTAGTAGATCAAGGGGAAAAAAAAAGAATAAGCAAACTAATGCCAGAATATGAAAATGTCTATAATGGCTTCATAGGACAAATTGGTTGTTTCTTTAAATCTGTCCCTACCCGACACTGGCTTCTTCAAATGTTAGGCATATTTGTGTTGGTTCTGTTCCAAAATGGAGTCACTTGTGTTAGGCCCCACATCAGCAAACCAAGACTTAATACCTAACCTAATTGCAGTTACAGCCTCCCCCAGGAATGTAACCTTTCATGAGTCAACCAGAAATTACCTGGTTAGCACTGAGATACTTGGCCAATAGGCTCCTTCTGTTCCCATTAGGAGAGTGGCCTTACCTAAAACCATGCAATTCTTCACTAATAATTTTCTTTCTCCTGCTTACTCTCTGCTTTAAAAATACTAAAATCCAAGACTTCGCTGGTGGTCCGGTGGCTAAGACTGCATGCTCCCAATGCAGTGGGCCTGGGTTCGATCCCTGGTCAGGGAGCTAAGATCCCATATGCTGCAACTAAGACCTGGCACAGCCAAATAAATTCACTAAATAAATAAAAAGATTTTCTAAAAATATGAAAATCTTTTCCTTTTTTGCAGCTAGAAAGTGAAGTTGCTCAGTCGTGTCTGACTCTTTGCAACCCAATGTACTGTAACCTACCAGGCTCCTCCGTCCATGGAATTTTCCAGGCAAGAGTACTGGAGTGGGTTGCCATTTCTTTCTCCAGAGGATCTTCCCAGGGATTGAACCCAGGTCTCCCACATTGCAGGCAGATGCTTTACCATCTGAGCCACCAGGGAAGCACTAGACAAAGCTCTTTTCTATTCACTAGGTTGGATGCTGCTCATTTCATGAGTCACTTAATGAAGCCAACTAGATCTTCACATTTCCTCATTTGAATTTTTGTTATTTAATAGTATTATTTCGGAGAAGGCAATGGCACCCCACTCCAGTACTCCTGCCTGGAAAATCCCATGGATGGAGGAGCCTGGTGCACTGCAGTCCATGGGGTCGCTAAGAGTCGGACACGACTGAGCGACTTCACTTTCACTTTCCACTTTCACGCATTGGAGAAGGAAATGGCAACCCACTCCAGTGTTCTTGCCTGGAGAATCCCAGGGATGGGGGAGCCTGGTGGGCTGCCGTCTATGGGGTCACACAGAGTCAGATACGACTGAAGTGACTTAGCAGCAGCAGCAGCAGCAACAGTATTATTTCTAGATCTATTCCATAAATGCTACACAAAATGTATGTACTTTGATAGGTATGATCATTTTGCTGTAAGGGTTCTGTGTTCAAAAAACAGGGGGTGGCCTGTGATAGAATACAAAATTTGGTCTCATTTATCAGTTCCTGCTTCTTGGCTCTCAAAACCCTTTTCATTTCCTATGTGATTAGAGGGGTAGGGGCATCTTTTCATTTCCTATGTGATTAGAGTGGTAGGGGCATCTTTTATGTTTGCTTTTTTGTTTTTGATTCCGGCAGTAGTTTTAGAGTGATAAAGGTAAAATGGGTGCATTTGGTTACTTATGGCAAACCCTTTCAATCACACCTGAGTTCATATTAGTGAGGAAATTTTTGGAAAACCTCTAGATCAGGAGCCTCCAGCCTCCAGGATCTAATGCCTATTGGAGTGTGTGTTTGTAGTCTCTCAGTCTTGTCCGACTCTTTGAGACCCTATAGACTATAGCCCACCAGGTTCCTCCATCCATGGGATTTTCCAGGCAAGAATACTGGAGTGGGTGCCATTTCCTTCTCCAGGGGATCTTCCAGACCCAGGCATTGGACTCAGGTGCATGACAGGCAGACTCTTTACCCTATGAGCCACCAATAATAGAAATAAAGTGCACACAATAAATGTAATGATCTTGAGTCATTCTGAAACCATTCACCCAACCCTGGTCCGTAGAAAAACTGTCTTCCATGAAATCGATCCCTTGGGCCAAAAAGGTTAGGGACTACTCCTCTAGATAAGTAGAGTATCACCTAAGGATGGGGGCTGGTTGCCAGGGGAACCAACTAGGGTGATTAGAGGGTTGAAAAGCAGGTTGATGAACAAGAACCTATCCACGTGTCACATATTCTGTGCATAGTGAGTAAAAGAAAGGAGACTTCTCTTTATGTCTGCACTTATTTATTCACTTGACTGCACAGGGTCTTATTTGCAGTATCCGGGCCTTCAATCTTCCTTGTTGTGTATCAGATCTTTAGTCCTGGCATTGGGATCTAGTTCCCTAACCAGGGATTGAATCCAGGACCCCTGCATTGGGAGCCCCAAGTCTTAGCCACTGTAAGTCCCCAAAAGACTTTTTTTTTGCATAAATTAAAAAAACAAATTACAGTCTTTCCTGGACAGGCACCTCAATTTCCTACTTCAACAGTGCTTGGAGGGAATCTACCTCCTCAAATCCACTCCAGCACCATGTGGCCCCAGGTTTCAACTCATCGTGAGGATAGTGGCAATCTCACTGGTGCGCCAGAACTACCCCAGGGACTCGGAGACTGCCGTCAACCACCAGCCTGGAGCTCTTCACCTTCTGTGGCTACCTGTCAATGTCATATGACTTTGACCTTGTTGATGCGGCTTTGGAGAACTTTGCCAAATATGTTCCTCTCCAATTTCATGATGCGAGGGCACTTACTGAGAAGCTGGAGAAGCTTGATATCCTTCAGGATATCAAGAAACCCAGTCACGAAGAGTGGGCTAAATGGAATGTGCGATACTCTTCGGAAAAATTGTAGATCCGTCTCAAATGGAATGGGCACAAAATGCCCACTGACAATAATGACACCGCCCACCCCCTGCCCCCCACCATGTGACTTCTCTGGTGGCACAAATGGTAAAGAGTCTGCCTGCAATTCAGGAGAACCAAGTTTTATCCTTGGATTGGGAAGATCCCCTGGAGAAGGGCATGGCAATTCACCCCAGTATTCTTGCCTGGAGAATTCCAGAGACAAAGGAGCTTGGCAGGCTGCAGTCCATGGGGTCACAAAGAGTTGGGCATGACTGAGTGACTAATGTTTCTGTGTGACTTACCTGAGTGAGTAGATAAATCCATCAAAGATTTGGGTGACTATGTAACCAACTTATGCCAAGATAGGGGTCCCATGAATCTAGCATGACTGATGAAGTATCTCTTTGACAAGCACGTCCTGGAAAGCAGTGACAACAAGCTAGCCTTAGGCTGGCTTCCTGTAACCATGAGGATGACTTCCTTAGTGACCAAGGCAGGCTGTGCATGTTTGGCTTATCTCTGCCTTTTCTATAAGTTGTACCAAAACACCTACTTAAGTTCTTTCTTGGTAACATTCATTCAAATAAAGTAATTTGATACCCCTCTCCCCCCCGCCACACACACACAAAAACCAAATAGCAAAAACATCCTTGGAAAGTGGGTGGGAGGATAAGTACACCAGTTGCTGCAATATATAGGAAAAATGTCTATTTTCTAACAAAACACTTTGAGGCTTACACAGAAACAGAAAATTGTGACCTATACATATGAGTGAAACTGTGAGAGTAAGTAAGTAGATGTCAGATTTAAGAGAAAAAGACTTCAAAGTAGCCATTATAAATATGCTCACAGAACTAAAGGAAAGCCTGATTAAAGATGTAAAGGAGATAGTATGACAGTGTGGCCTCAGATAGAGTATCAGTGAAGAGATGGAAATACAAAGAAAAGTCAATATGCAAATTCTGTTGAAGTTGAAAGTGTTGATGGAAAATCACACAAGCAAAATCTAAAAGTTTAGAATTATGTTTTATTTGGCTGACTTGCTGAGGACTTAACTCCTCTGAGGGACTATTCCAAAGAGATAAGGGAGGAGACAGGATACATAGGAGTTCAAACAAACCTGGTAGTCCGACAAAAGATTAATAATGCTAATTAAAGAAAAGCAGACACCTAAAGTGAATGAATTTTGTACTTTTCTGTATATGGGAAGGTGCAAAAGTCTGGGCTCATTGAAATCATCCCTTTGATATTCACCTTAATTATTAGGGCCAGTATCCTGTTTTTCTCCATCCTGAATCCCCTCAAGAGTGCACAGAGCAGGGCAGCTGCCTTGGCTGACAGCAACAACATCCTTTGTTTACTGATGTGGCAAGTTCAGTTCAGTTCAGTTGCTCAGTCATGTCCGACTCTTTGCGACCCCATGGACTGCAGCATGCCAGGCTTCCCTGTCCATCACCAACTCCCGGAGCTTGCTCAAACTCATGTCCATTGAGTCTGTAATGCCATCCAACCATCTTACCCTCTGATGTGGCAAGTGATGTCCATAAAAAGTATAATAACTAGAATTTAAAAATTCACTAGAGGGACTTGGTAGTAGATTTGGATGGCAGAGTACAAAGAATTAGCAGACTTGAAGAGAGATTGATAAACTTCCTATAAGTACACATTACCTCCCTCCAAAATATTTTGATATATTTTTATTTAGTGTTAAATATTTATTAATTTTAATGGTTTCTTTGGTTATTTAGAAGTTTTAACTGTTTGAGGCTTTTCTAAATATCTAATTGTTATTGATTTATGATTTAATTTTGTTGTGTAGAAAACANTTTATGATTTAATTTTGTTGTGTTTAGAAAACATATTCTGTAGAATTTAAGATTTTAAGTAGAGATTTGTTTTATCCCCCAGCATAAGATCTGTCTTTGTTAATGCTCTGTATGAACATGGAAAGAGTGTGAATGCTGCAGTTTATTGGATAAATTGTTCTATAAAGGTCAGGTTAGGTTAAAGTGGTTAATATTTTTAGATCTTCCACATCCTTCTAGATTTTTATCTATTTATTAAAGAGGAAATTGATATTTCTACTTATAAATTTGTCTATTTGTCTCTTTATTTCAGCCAGCCTTTGCTTCATCTATTTTTCAGATCAGTTATTAACCACCTACATTTTAGGTTTGCTATGTCTTCTTCACGGATTGACCCATTTATCATTATAAATGTCTTTCTCTACCTGTGATAATTCTTCTTGTCTTGAGGTTCATTAAGTCTAATATTAATAAAATTCTTTTCAGCTTTCTTTTACATCTACATGGTATATTATTTCATTCTTTTCATGTCAACCAATTTTTTAAAATTTAAAGATTAGTGATACGGTTGAATTTGGCTCTGTCCTTTCTGTTGCTTGCTTTTCTTAGATTGAAGTATAGTAGATTCACAATATTGTGTTAGCTGTGTTATTGTGTTAGTTGTGTTATATAGCAAAGTGATCGATGTATGTGTATATATGTGTACATATGTTATTTTTTAATGACTTTTTTCAACTACCTGAAAGTCTTTTTAAATTTATTGTTGGCTGCACTGGGTCTTTGTCGAGTTGTGGTGCAAGGGCTTCTCACTGCAGTGGCTTCTCTTGTTGTGGAGCACAGGCTTGAGGGCACGCAGCCTTCAGTAGTTGCGACACAAGGACTTAGTTGCCCCAAGGCACGTGGAATCATCCTGGACCGGGAATTGAACCTGTGTGCCCTGCATTGGCAGGTGGGTTGGACCACCCACAGAGTCCCTGTATATATTCTTTTTCATTATAGGTTATGAGAAGAATATAGCTCCTGGCGCTATACAAGAGAACTTTATCGATTTTATATACAGTAGTTTGTATTTGCTAATCTCAGACTCCTAATGCATCCCTTCCCCTCTTCCCCCTTTGGTAACCGTAGGTCTGTTTTCTGTGTCGCTCAGTGTGTTTCTGTTTTGTAAATAAGTTTATTTGTACTGTAGTTTAGGTGATAATAAACTATAAATAAACTATGATACTAGATTTTCTCTGATTTAGTTCCCTTAGTACAGTAATCTCTAGGTCCATCCATGTTTCTGTAAATAGCATTATTCATTCTTTTTTATGGCTTTGTGGTATTCCATTGTGCGTGTGAATGTGTAGGCTTCCCTGATGGCTCAGACAGCAAACAATCTGCCTGCAATGAAAGAGACCTAGGTTCGATCCCTCTGTTGGGAAGATTCCCCTGGGGAAGGGGAATGACTACCTCCTCCAGTATTCTTGCCTGCAGAATTTCATTGACAGAGGAGCCTGGCAGACTACAGTCCATGGGGTCACAAAGAGTTGAACACAACTGAGTGACAATACACACACACACACACACACACACACACACATATATATATATGAATGGACATTCGGAGAAGGCAGTGGCACCCCACTCCAGTACTCTTGCCTGGAAAATCCCATGGATGGAGGAGCCTGGTAGGCTGCAGTCCATGGGGTCACGAAGAGTCGGACACGACTGAGTGACTTCACTTTCTATGGACATTTAGGTTGCTTCCATATCTGGGCTGTAGTAAATAGAGCTACTATGAACATTGAGGTGCATGTATCTTTGTAAATTAGAGTTTTCTTAGGACACATGCCCAGGAGTGGAATTGTAGGGTTGCGTGGTAACTCTAGTTTTTTAAGGAACCTCCCTACTGTTTTCCATAGCTGCTGCACCAGTTTACATTCTTACCAACAGTGTAGGTAGGAAGGAAGATTCCTTTTTCCCCACACCCTCTCCAGCATTATTGCTTGTGGACTTTTTAATGATGGCCATTCTGACTGGTGTGAGGTGGTACTTCCATGTGGTTTTGATTTGCATTTATCTCATAATTAGTGATACTGAGCATCTTTACATGTGCCTATTAGCCACCTGCCTATCTTCTTTGGAAAAATGCCTATTTAGGTCTTCTGTCCATTTTTTGTTTGGGTTGTTTGATTTTTCTGATGAAGTCTGTATGTTTTAGAAATTAAGCCCTTGTCAGTTGTACTGCTTGCAATTTTTTTCTCTCAGTCTATAGACTGTCTGCATTTTGATTATGGATCCCTTTGCTGTGCAAAAGCTTATAAGTTTGATTAGATCCCACATGGGATCTTTTATTTCTTTTACCTTGGGAGACTGATCTAAGAAAATATTACTAGGATTTATGTCAGAGAATGTTTTGCCTATGATTTCTTCTGGGGTTTTTATGATGTCATGTCTTATATTAAGTCTTTAAACCATTTTGAGTTTATTTTTGTTTAGACGTGAGGAAGTATTCTAACTAGCTGATTTATAGATAGCTGTCCAGCTTTCCCAAATCACTTACTAAAGAGATAACATACTCTCTTGACTGTTACAGTTTTATACTAAGTTTTGAAACTGGGTAATGGGAGTCTTTCAACTTTGTTATAAACTTTGATACTAGATTTTCTCTATATATCACAGAATTATGTTGGCTCTTCTAGGTACGTTGTCTTTCTTTGTATATTTTATAATCATTTTGTCAGTATCTACAAAATAATTTGGGACTTCCCAGGTGGTACTATGGTAAAGAACCTGCCTGCTAATGCAGAAGATATATGAGGAGTGAGTTTGATTCCTGGATCAGAAAGATCCCCTGGAGGAGAGCATGGCAACCCACTCCAGTATTCTTGCCTGGAGAATCCCATGGACAAAGGAGCCTGGTGGGCTACAGTCCATAGGGTTGCAGGGTCAGATACAATTGAAGCAACTTAGCATGCACACACAAAATAGCTTACAGGGATTTTAATTGGGATTACATTGAATCTATAGATCTTGATGGGGAGAGCTGACATCTTAATAATATTGAGTCTTATAGTACATAGACATGGAATATCTCTCTGTTTGTTTAGGGCCTCTTTTAATTTTTTTAAAGTAAGATTACTTTTAATTAGTTAATTTTTGGCCAAGCCTGGGCTTTCTCTGGTTGTGGTGAGCAGGGTCTAGTGCTGCATGGACTTCTCATTGCGGTGGCTTCTCTTGTTGCAGAGCCCGGCTCTAGGTCCACAGACTTCAGTAGCTGCAGCATGCAGGTGCAGTAGTTGTGACTCCGGGGCTCTAGAGCACAGGCTTAGTAGTTGTGGCACATGGGCTTAATTCCACATGCGGCATGTGGAGTCTTCCCAGACCAGGAATTAAACCATGTCGCCTGCATTGGCAGGCTGATTCTTACCCACTGTACCTCTGTGATGTTTTCCTTAGAATTTTGTTGTTTCTGTGTATAGATTTTGAGCATATTTTGTTAGATTTATATCCAAGAATTTAATTTTGGGGTGGTGTTATATGTGGTTTAATTAAAAACAAAATTCCAATTGTTGATTGCTGATATATAAGAAAGCTATTGACTTCTGTATATTAGCAGGTTATTATATATCCTGCAAATTTGCTATGATTGCTTTCTAATTCCAGAAATATTTTTTGTCAGTATTTTTTATTTTCTATGTAAGCAATCATGTCATTTGCAAACAAAAATCGTTCTATTTCTTTCTTTCCAATCTTGTGCCTTTTGTTCCTTCTCTGGTCTTATTGTAGTAGTTAGAACCTCCAATATAATATTGCTAAGGAATGAATATTTGTGCTACTTCCAAAGTTGTATGTTGAGACCCTAATCCTCAATGTAATGGTATTTGGAGGTAAGGGCTTTGAGAAGTAATAAGGTTATATTAGATTATGTGAATGGAGCCCTCATGATAGGATTAATGTTCTTATAATGAGGAAAAGACAAAAGATATCTCTTTCTGCCTGCTTACATCAAGGAAATTAAAATAAATCAAATTAACATTGAACTCTGATGTTGGAAAAATAACTAAGTAAACCTAACAAGACAGAAGGAACAAATAAAAGTACTAATTGCTAAATTAGAAACAACAGAGTACATATATAACCCAAGAACTATTTTATTGAAAACAAACTTTATTAACTGGAAAGCTTACTAGTTTAGCCTATCAAGTTATGAGGATGAAAATGCAAATGATAAAACTCAAGATGAATATGGAGAAATGATAGCTGTGGGAAAAAATGATATTATAGGCAAATACTTTGTAACTTAATGAATTTGAAAAATGTGGAATGATATTATAATTTATACACTGTGCTTCAAGTTTTATAAAACTTGGAAATTATAGTTTCTTTATTTTCTGTAAGTGGTCTGAGCATTTTCATGAACTCATATACCAGTGAGTGATGGAAAAACAAAATGTATATTTGCATTTAGAAATATCTTAATAGCTTCAAGATAAGAGTCTCTTTTCTTTAAAACTGTCCATTTTGGATAAAGACTGAGTCTTCTCGAGTTTCTTACCTCTCTTCTTCCCAAAGGCAGTGTTTAGATATAGTGGACTGGGAACCTGTGCTTTGTGACGATGGAGCAGGGAGGGCCCTGCCTTGGCTCTTCAAGGGACTCTGCTGTTGAGCTCTGCTTCTGGTGAAACTCTGTCAGTGTGAGGATTATTTATGGGGATTTCTTCAGGCTTTTTTTCCAGCCTTTACTGGTGCTGCTGGCCTTCTGAGATCTGGCTAGGACTTTCATGTGATTCCTGTTGGAATTTGCCTGCAGGTTCTCAAACCACATTCGTTGCTCGTCTTTTCCGTTAGCAATCCCTTGTCAACTTCACTATCAGCTACATTTTAAAACCTTCTACAGGGCACATAGGCATCTCTGGATTCTTTAGGATATTAGCACTATCTCTGGCTTTCTATCGATACGGTGAATTCACTCTGCAGATTTCACTCTGAACTGGCTGTCCCATTTTGATGTGGAAACATCTGGAAACATTTCCCATCTGCTACTGCACTCCTTGAGGACAATACAGCTTTCCACTGAATCCAGAGCTGATGTTTTGGGAGGAGGAGCAGAAAAAGGTATATGACCTGTTTAAGCTGAAAGAAAAAGTGTTAAGGGAGTTCTCTGGTGGCTTAGTGGTCAGGACTCTGGGCTTTCCTTGCCATGGCCTGGGTTCAGTCCCTTATTGGAGAACTGAGATCCCACAGCCATGCAGCGCAGCCAAAAACATTTTTAAAGAGAATGAGCTACTCTAAACTGGCTAGTTTATCTTCTCTCTGCTTTCCTGCACTGCTCAGCAGAATGCATACCCAAGAGCAACACTGGATTAGTTACGGAAAATAAAAGAAACCTGCATGTTTTGCACATCTTGGTGGTAGTTATTCCATTTTTTGAGCTTACTACATTTGAGGTATTTTCAGATGTAATCTTACTGATTGTAAACCTTGTTGCTCAGAAACAGGGACATTCCATCTAAAACAAAGAAGTCAATCAGCTTGAAGATCCAGAGTTGGGTTTTTTTTTGAGTCTCTGGCAAAACACTAATCTGATGGCAAGAATTTATTGTGTCGAAAGGGATTTCTAAACAAACAAGCAAATACTTCTCTTTTTATATCAAAAGGAAAGCTTGGAGCACTGGGTAGGAAGTCTTATGAAAAGGGTAAGATAGAAAAAAGGATTTAAGGCTAGAAGCATACAACAGTCAGGAAGAGGAGGAATGTTCCCACTTAAGAGATTTGGAGAGGTAAAAAAGGCCGAGTGAGGCCAGAAGTCAGCATCATCATATATCCTTCCAGGTCAAATCTTGGGAATCAGAAAACAAGGTGGTACATCTAGGTGGGCATAGGGAAATCAGGGCTAGTGACTAGCTTTTCCAGTCATATGCAGTAGATGAGGGGTACCTCTTCAATTTGACCCACAGTCAGATAGGGCCACACCTGAATCGATTCGGGAGCAAGACAGCAATACTGGAAAAGACAGGGGCTCCATGACTTGTGTGTAGTACAGAAGTGTGAGAAAGCCCAGTGTACTTCACGTAGGAAATACAGAAGCTAGCCAAGTAGGGAACAGGTATGGGGCCATCTTGACAAGGAACAGGGTAACGTCACAGCAGAGTCTCCTGGTTTAGTGATCGAATCTGAGGGCAAGATGGAGGAAGTGGCCAGAACCAAGAGCATCTGCAGCCCCCAAAAGAGCTAAGGTGGGGCCATTGGACCCCAACTATGTCTAGAAAAGACACCTACTGATTCATTACCCCGGGATTTCAGTAAGTTTTGCAATCTAACTGAAAAGTCACACATGTCCAATTAAGGCCCTTCCCTCATTTCTTTTATAAGGATTTATAATCTTCCAAACATACCTGACTACATCTTGGGTAGAAAGGGTGATGAGAAATCTTAAAGCATTCAATATTTAACCCCCAAGACAAATTTTTTCTAAAAGAGACTGAATTTACTGTTTTAAAGCCAGAAACTAAGATGCCTTTAGCTGGAAAGTTTAAATTACTTCCCCTCACTACCTAGTATGACAGAGGCTCAAAATCAAGATGAGTTTAATCACAGACAAGAAAGGCCAATAATGGCCTTTGGATAAACCCTCCCACTGAAGACAACTAAAATATATATAGGATATATGTGTATATGAATAAAAGGATCATCTAAAAATATAAAACTAGCAACTATGAAAAGTGACATTTTGTAACTTCTCTGTGAAAAGTCTAGATGTGTATTTCTTTATTAGCTAGCATGGGATTCATTGAACTTCTGTGTATTCACGTCTTTCATCAGTTCTAGAAAATCTCAGCCATTATCTTTTCAAATATTTGTGTCAAACAGAAAATCTTCTAAGGCAGCTAGAGAAAAGAGAGATTAACTGAAGGCATAACAGAATTGTAGCTAATTTCTCAAAAGCAAAAATAGAGACCAGAAAATAGTGGGAGGATATCTTCAAGGTAATGAAAAATATGACACCCAACCTAGAAGACTCTACAGAGCGAAAGAATTCTTTGGATCTGAGGGGAAATATATAGAAAATTTTGAATAAACAGAAACTGAGTTAATCGTGCACAAAGGAAATTCTAATGGGTATTCTTCAGACGGAAGGAAAATGACCATGGATGGAAGGTCAGAGGTTTAGAAAGAAAGAAAGTATGTGTTAGTCTTTCAGTTGTGTCCAACTCTTTGCGACCCCATGGACTGTAGTCCACCAGGCTCCTCTGTCCTTGGAATTCTCCAGGCAAGAACACTGGAGTGGGTTGCCATTTCCTCCTCTAGGGGATCTTCCCAATCCAGGAATCAAACCCACATCTCTTTACCACTAGCACCACCTGAAATGAAGAGCAATAACATGTTCATTAAATGAACGTTGCATAAAATAATAATAAAGCTATCTTGTTTTTTGGTTTGAGTGAGCTATCTAGAGAAATGAAATATATGCAGAAATAAGCTGATACATTGAAATGAAGATAAATATAGTTTAAGTGTTCTCAGGCCTTTGCTTTGTCCTGGAAGAGGTTAAAATGATGAATTAAGGAGGCATGTGGTAACCTCTGGTGTAACTATTAAATATTAACAAAGACAAAAGCAGTATATAATTTCAAAACTAATTGGGAGGATGGAATGATAAAAAATACTGAATAATGTTCAAAAGAAGGATACACCTTTTGAAGTTTGCATTATCCTTAGATACAAACTTTTGTTATTAACATAAACCTACATTCCTTGATTACACCAATGGAAGGGTGTGTTACATGGGCACAAAGGAAAAAGGTCTTCAAAGACATTGAGAAGTAAGGAGAACATGAATTCTACACATGATTTAGGGGATTGTGGAGTATTATATAAGCACCCATTTGGGAAGATTCAAGAGAAGAAATGTCCACAAGGAACATTCACTGTTGATAATATAAAAAAGGTTGTTTTCCATGGTGTGGAGATTTCAGAGGACACCACTGAAAGGATAGCAACAGGCATTGGATTAGCGGAGAGCAGTGTAGTAGGAAGGCATAGATGACCAGAGCAGCTTCAAGACAGAATAAGAATAAGCATAACAATAGGAGAAGGCATGCTGAATTTAGCTGACTGATAGATTTTCTAGTTAATTAGTCTCATAAATCTTCTGGCATATCTAAGGCCTGTCAGAGGCATCAGCCACGGGTAGGGTGATTGAGTTTCTGAAAGATGCCTGATCTTGAAAAAATGACCTTCAGACAGTCTAGTTGGTTCCCATGACTCATACTGAGAAAAGGACAGCAACTGTTTGATATTCAGGTGACTTCAATAATATCTGACTTGAAAGTTTGCAAAATTATAATTATTTTCTAAAACTATGTCTGTTAAATTGAATTTACCCTTTCTCAAAAGCTAGATATTTGGGGGCCATATAAATTCAAAAACTCAAGGTTATCTTTTCAAAAAGAACAGCAGAGTTCAGTAACCAACCAGCTGAATTATGTGGCTCAGGACAGCCATATAAATCAATACAGAATCCTAAAAGTAGGTCTGCAGAGTAGTAAGTATCTTATCATCTCTTTGTTTCTCTTGAAATTCTGGTTTGTGCTCTGTGTTCAGTAATGATGGACTTACCCTGACTTCCCACAAGTCATCTAATAATGCAGTATTTTAATAAATTCATCAACATGGTTCATTTTAGAACATACATATTTAATGCTGTATATATTCTATATTCTATCAGTGGCAAAAAGTAGACTGTGAACTTTATTCCTTTCAAGTTTGACTCTCTATTGGAAAAAATGGTAAGACTCTAAGGTAGTAAGGGAAACAAGAAACTTACTCCTCTGGTCATTAAATGAATTGGATGTGGCAGGAGTGTTGCCTTGGGAGTAATGGCTCTTACTTCAATGATCAGTCATTATTACCAGCTCTGTAGTTAAAACCTCTGAAGAATTTTAATGGTTTAAAATCTTTATGATAAAAAATCTAATTTGAATTCTAGAATCAGAAATTGCTTTGGAAATACTTGATAAAATATTAAGGGTCTGGTTTATCGTGGTGTATTACATCGTCTAAGTAGAAATGGAGCCAAGAGGTGATGCATGGGAAAATCATTGATCATACTGCTCCTTTCGGAGAAGGCAGTGGCACCCCACTCCAGTACTCTTGCCTGGACAATTCCATGGACGGAGGACCCTGGTAGGCTGCAGTCCATGGGGTTGCTAATAGTCAGATATGACTGAAGCGACTTAGCAGCAGCAGCAACAACTGCTCCTTTAATGCAGTTTTTATTTTCTGCCTTTTGTGAATCCTAAAATAGGAGCTTCCCAAAGGCAAAAAATCATGGGTTAGTGAAAGGATTTATCTCAAATTAGTAAAAAGGTTATGTATGCATAAAAGAAGCATATACTTGTTCTCTCTGCCTATTTATATACCTACATCTATATTATTTATCTATTGATCTGTAGTTTTTGGAATGGCTCAGTAAATTAATCTAATTCCATTGTCTGGACCAATGGAAGAGCAAACATAGAAGCAGGCAGCTGTTAATCCATAAACCGGAGCGTGGTGAAGAGATGTTTCTATTTGAAGGCAAAGATTTTCTCTCTCAGGTAACTTGTTTCACTCTGAGCTGCTTTTCTGGCTCTATTGGTCTAACAAGCTTGAATTATTTCCTCGTCCTCCTTTAATATTAAAAATTATTTGTAGAGTATTAAAAATAATAACATGTCATAGAAAATTACAAAAGTACCTAAAAATATATAATGCATTGGAGTGGGTATAACTTTCTTAACATTTAATTATAGCTTTCTTAACATTTTAGCATTCTTATATGTTAAAACATAAACACAAACACACACACACACACCCCTACGCAGTATACTGATAATTCTCAGTCCTGGCTTCACATTAAACATTATCATCAATACCACTATATATGTAGTGATAATAGTGAAAGTTAAAACAATTATCAGTTTGTTCTATGAAAGAGGGATTGAAGCTCCAGTCATTTGAACAGTGCTTAAAGAAGGATCTTTAACCCTACCTCAAAAGATTGATTAATAATATCACTTATTTTTAAGTTAAATTTTAAAGGTTGTATATATGTGAATGTATATTTCTAATTTTGGTTATTTCACTTAATATTATAATTATTTCCATGCCATCAAAATTCTTAGTAGTCATCATCCTTAATGACCAGAAAAATTCCATCTTGAGAAAACATCAAAATTGTTTATTATTTTTATTTATTCTCCAATAATTAAGCATAAGATTATTTCCAAAAAAAAATACACAATGATGAACAACATGAGCTAAATCTTTATATATACATATGATTATTTCCTTAGGATAGACTCCCTAGATATGGACTCACTAGACTGAAGAAAGGAAAGTGACAGCGCTTGGACTAAGATAACAATTCCTTGGAATCCCACAACAGATTTCCACTAGCTAGAACAGTGTCAAATGGCCACTCCCAACTAGAAGTCAGGAAGAGAGAAAAAGTCTGCTGAGCCAACAGATGGAGACCATTGCTATGGTTCTACAATTTTTGTAAACATCTTTTATTCTTTTCCATGGAACACAGTCATCTTTTCTCCAAGTTCAACAACCCCAAAGTCTTATACAATTATTACTTCCAGCCTGAAAACATTAATCTCTGAGTGATAAACAGTTCCTTCTATCTGGAATATGGTTTCCAGGGGTTCAGCAACATATAAACAAAAGCAATGGTTATTAATCTTTCACATTCATCTGAATCAGCTAAGAGCTTATTAAAAAACTTGGTTGCTCCCACACCAGTGTTTTTGATTCAGTAGCTCTAGCTGCTACTGCTGCTGCTAAGTTGCTTCAGAGTTGAGCCCAAAATTTGTGTTTTTGACAAGTTCTTGATAATGCTACTAGTCCAAAGGTCACATGTATTACCTATAGTATGATATCACAACCAGAAAGCTGACATTAATATGATCTATCTTATTCAGATTTCACCAATTTAATATGCAGTCATTTGTATGCATATGTGTGTGTCATGAGTTATGCAGTTTTATTACATGTGTAGACTTGTGTGATTACTACCCGTAGTCAAGATACAAAATAGTTCCATCCATGAATCCCTTGTATATCCTCTATAGTCACCAACACCTCTCTCCTTCCCTTGATCATTCAAAATCTGGCAACTGCTAATCTGTTCTCTATCTCTGTAATTTTGTCATTTCAAAATGATTTGCAAATGATAGCCTTTTGAGATTAGCTTCTTTCACTCAGCAAAATTCCCTTGAGATCCATCCAAATCATTGTGTATATATCAATAGTTAACTCTTTTTTATTGCTCAATAATATTCCTTAGCACAGATATACCAGAATTTGTCTAACAGCACGTGTCATAGAATAGTTGGGTTTTTTTCTGCTTTGAACTTTTACAAGTAAAACTACTATAAACATCCATGTACAATACGTGTCTGTGAATATAATTTTATGTTTACTTAGGATCCATTCCTGAGAGTGAAATTGCTGGAGTGTACGATAATCATTTATTTAGTTTTATAAGAAACCTATAAAATTTTTTCCAGAGCAGCTTTACCATTGTATAGTCTCACCAGCTATGTATGAGTGACCCAGGTTTTTTTCACATCCCTACTATCATTTGGTGTTATTTCATTTTTCTGATAGATAATACAAGATATCTCATTGTACCTTTAATCTTCATTTCTTTTATACCTAAGGTGTTATCAAACATGTGAGCTTCCCTGGTGGCTCAGAGGTTAAAGCGTCTGCCCCCAATGCGGGAGACCTGGGTTCGATCCCTGGGTTGGGAAGATCCCCTGGAGAAGGAAACGGCAATCCACTCCAGTATTCTTGCCTGGAGAATCCCGTGGACGGAGAAGCCTAGTAGGTTATAGTCCACGGGGTCGCAAAGAGTCGGACACGACTGAGCGACTTCACCTCACCTTCACCTATCAAACATATGATTTACAAATATTTTCTCCCATTCTGTGGATTGCTTTTTCACTGTCTTGATAGTATCCTTTAATGTACATAAATATTAAAATTTTAATTTATTTAAAAAAATTTTATGTGATCATTTCTTTAAGTTTTTATTGAATTTGTTACAGTATTGTTTCTGTATTGTTTTGCTTTTTGGCTGTGAGGCATGTAGGATTTTAGTTCCCTGATCAGGGATCAAACCTGTACCCCCTGCACTGCAGGCAAAGTTTTAACCACTGAAATGCAAGAGAAATCCCCATAAGTTTAAATTCTGACAAAGTTCATTTATCTATTTTTTTCTTTTGTTGTTTATTTTTTTGGTGTCATATCTAAGGAACCATTGCCATTCAAGGTCATAAAGATTTGTCTCCATGGTTTCTTCTAAGAGTTTTATAATTTTGACGTTTATGTCTACATTTTTAGTCTATCATTTGGTATGTTTGAACCTAGTTTTTGTGTGTTCAAAAAATTTTTTCACTATCTTAAATACAGACAACATAAAATTTCCCATCTTAATCTTTTTAAAGAGTAAAGTTCAATAGTGTTAAATATATTTGCATAGTTGTGCAACCAATTCCTGGAATTCTCTTCATCTTGTAAAACCAACATTTATATGCTTATTAAACAACTCTTCATTTCCCCCTTCTCCCAACCCCTGGTATTTGCCACTGTAATTCTTGTTTCTGTGAATTTGACTATAAATATTTCATATAAATGGCATCATATTTGCCATTTTGTAATCAGTTTAGTTCTCTAGCATAATGTCCTTTCATTTCACCTACATTGTAGTGTCGATATATGTCAGAATTTCTTTCCTTTTTAAAGTTGAATATACTGTATTATATACCACATTTTGTTCATCTATCTGTATGTCAACAGAAAATTTGGTTCCTCCATGTCTTGGTTATTGTGAATAATGCTGCTGCGAACACGTGTGTTAGTTGCTCAGTTATGTCTGACTCTGCGAACCCATGGACAGTAGCCTACCAGGCTCCTCGGTCCATGGGATTTTCCAGGCAAGAATACTGGAGTGGGTTGCCATTTCCTTCTCCAGGGGATCTTTCCAACCCAGGGATTGAACCTGGGTTTCCCGCACTGTAGGCAGACGCTTTACCATCTGAGCTATAGGTGTACAAATAGTCTCTTTGAGACTCTGGTTTCATGGCTTTGGGGACATACATGCAGAAGTTGAATTGTCAGGTCATATGGTAATTCTACTTTTAATTTTTTCAGGAAACACCATAGTGGCTGCATTCCCAATAATTGTGAACAGGGTTCCAGTTTCTGCACATCCTCATCAATACTTGATAGTTTCTGGGTTTGTTGTTGTTATCGTTTTGTTTTTTGAAAGTAGCCATTCTAATAGGTATGAGATGGTATCTCACTGTAGTTTTGAGTTAGGTTTTCCTAATAATTAGCATATTAAAAAGCAGAGATATTACTTTGCCTACAAAGGTCCATCTAGTCAAGGCTATGGGTTTACAGTGGTCATGTATGGATGTGAGAGTTGGACTGTGAAGAAAGCTGAGCACCGAAGAATTGATGCTTTTGAACTGTGGTGTTGGCAAGGACTCTTGATAGTCCCTTGGACTGCAAGGAGATCCAACCAGTCTATCCTAAAGGAGATCAGTCCTGGGTGTTCATTGGAAGGACTGATGCTGAGGCTGAAACTCCAATACTTTGGCCACCTCATGCAAAGAGTTGACTCATTTGAAAAGACCCTGATGCTGGGAGGGATTGGGGGCAGGAGGAGAAGGGGATGACAGAAGATGAGATGGCTGGATGGCATCACTGACTCGATGCACGTGAGTTTGAGTGAGCTCCGGGAGTTGGTGATGGACAGGGAGGCCTGGTGTGCTGCAATTCATGGGGTCACAAAGAGTCGGACATGACTGAGCGACTGAACTGAACTGAATAATTAATGATGTTCACATTTTTTTTCATGTGCTTGTTAGCTATTTATATATCTTCTTTGGAGAAATGTTTATTCTAGTCCTTTGACAATTTTAAAATCAGATTGTTTGGTTTTTTTGTTGTTGAGTTGTATGAATTCTTGTTATATTCTGGATCTTAATCCTTTATAAGATAATCTGCAAATATTCTCTCTCATTTCGTAGATTGCCTTTTTTACTCTATTGATTGTATCTTTCACGGCACAGCAATTTTTAATTTTGATGCGGTCCAATTTATTTTTACTTTTGTTGTCTGTGTTTCGCTATCCTATCTAAGAAATCATTGCCAAATTCAGTATTATAAAGATTTCTATGATTCTAAAAGTGTTATTGTTTTAGCTCTTATATTTAGGTTCTTTGATCCTTCATATAGTATCTTTGATATGTGAATGTATCACCTCTAAAAAAGTCAAACAAGGAAACTAATAAATTAACAACTTTATGGCTTTTATTGGGTTAGAATTAAACTCATACAGTTATTTGGGGAAAATTGACAGCTTTGTAATATTCAAACTTCAAATATAGGACATTATTTTGTAAAGTCATTTATTTACAGAATTTTTAATGTCTGATTTAATATTGGACATTTTCTTTAGTAGGCTTTTTAGGTTTCATGTATTATTTCTGGGTACATTATATTTTAATGCTTACTCTAAATATCATATGTTCCTACTATTATTTTTTCACTGTTTATTATTGACTTTGAAGAAAACTGGATTAATTGTATATTTCACTTTGTTTTTTGTATGGCATGTTGCCTTTCCATAAGAAAGGGAGAAATAAGAATATATATTTTTATTTTCTTTAGAAAACAATGGAAGATTTTCACTTAAACATGGAAGATTTCACTTAAATTCCCTTTTTGTTATACTAGTTCTAATGCATTTTCTAGTTGTTTCTCTAGAATTGTCTGTGTGGGAAAAAAATGCATGCACTCATCTCTATTTCTAGATGTGTTTATCTATCATTATAACCCTAGAACATCAGCTTAAAATTATTGGAGACATCAGTAAGATGGTATCTCTAAATTAAAAATGCATTGTTTCCCTTTATGTTTAGAAAATACATTAGAAAAATTCCCTTCAAGTTGCCAAAAAAAATGTGTAATAACCAAAAGTTAAATATTGTCCCTCTAATGGAAGGAATGTAATGCAGGAAAGATTAATGATTTTATTCACTTATCTTACCTGATTAAAAGTATAAAGAAAATGTATTTTAACAGAGACCTGACATTTACCAGCCATACAACTTTGGGCAATTAACAACCACTGTAAGCTGCAGATTCTACATCTGAAGGGTATTATTATAATCCCTACTTCATGAGCTTGTTACAATATTCCAGATGAAATGCTTGGAACAATCCCGGTGAAATGCTTAGTGTCATGCATGATACATAATAAATGTTTAATTACTGACATTATTGTTACTTTTTGGATAAGACATCTAGGGCAAAGTTATCGTGCCTGTTTTTACCTAATTGAGCACTAAAGATTTTAGTTTTTGAATAGATACAAACAGGAAATAATAAAGTAGAAAAATAAAAGAACATGGCTATTTGTGATTTTGGCTTTGGCTGATATCACTGAGGAATAATCACTTGTTTTGCCACTTATCATATTCACTGTGTCTCAGAATTGGAGATAAATAGAAGGGAGAGGTGAAAGTTTGTCTCCCTTTTGGCAGGGAAGGGGATGGTTTCTATGCCATTTTATTTTGGTTGTAGAAATGTGATTTGTAGTCTAAAAATGTTTCTTAATCCATTTTGATTGACAAAGCAGGTGTTGGAAATCTTCCTTGGATTTGTCATACAGCCTTCTCATCTGACAAAGTTGTAACTAGTTTTTGTCGTTTTGTATATTGTCATAGATTTTTAATGGTGAGTTGGCTGTGTTGAGTTGTATTAGGCAATGCTGTTATGTTGCTATGTAGAGAAGCATCCCGAGGTTTGTAGAGCTGCTCATATAAAGTCACAGGGTGTGTAAATGTGAACATTTGTATTTAAATTTAGATTTGCTAGCTTTAGTGTGTAAGGTTCAAGAGTCATAATGAAGTTTAAGAAAGGGATCAGTAAAAGTGAGGGAATAGAAACCATATAGAGGAAACTAGATTTTATGAACTTGGAGGTGGAACATTGCTGTATGATAAAATCCAAAATGTGCCCCTATCATCTTGTAACTCAAGTGAAGCGTTAGTAGATGTCATTGGAATTGAGGAATTCTATGGCCAGGGTACTAGGCGTTAAGTCAATAAGCATGGGAATGGGATTGGGTAGGGGATTGGATGAATAGGAAGATTAGCTCATTGATTGAAGTCATCAAGAATGGTGGCATGATCTGCAAGTGTAATGATCTGTAGTAAGAATGGTAAAAAGCTATCTTGAATTGATAGAGGAGTTTGGAGCAAGGAGCATTAAGAACTATATAACTCCTCATGCCCAATTAATGAGAGGGACTTCCATTGGTCGAAAAGATTCATGAGGTAGTTGTATTATCACAGCAAAGCCATGTTTCAGTTGAGGCAACAGCTGTGGAAAATTCTGAGATGATACAGACTAGTTTGTCTCACAGTTTGAGTATTCGCTTGTGGTGTCTTGGGTCCTTGTGGGAGTGTACCCCCTTGGCTTCAGATTAAAGCTGTCTCTGTGTCAGTGGAATTCAGCACTCATTTCCTGTCCTCACATGATTCTGTCAACACAGATTAAATTTCTTTCCATTTCCTTGATATGAAAAAGCTTAGATCCCAAGAATTCCTCTATTTTTGTTCACTCTGCTTTTTGTTTTCCCCAGCAAGCTTTCTTTTTCTGAATTATCTTGAAATTCTCTCATTTTTTCTTGGGAGCAACTTTCCCTAGCCTTTGATTCTTTTGAGATTAATGTAGCATAAAATATATCCATCTGCAAAGTCAATTACAGATAGATATTACAGACTTTGAAAACTGTGAATTTACAGTCTTCATTCTACAAGAGGAGAAAGTGCATTTTCTCTCCTTCCAGAATGAATAATACCCTCCCAATTTACAAAAATTTGGTGCAGAGTTTTTTTTTAAATTCTTGTATATTAAATTAAAACTTAACCATACCTCTTATCTTCTATCCAGGAAAGAAAAGAGGAGAATAAAAATCCATCTGTTTTGCCTTCTAATTAGTTGAGAATTCACATAGTGATAAACTTTGAAAATATTTTTCCAGCTTTATTTATGAGTATGTCCTTTAACACCAGGATTAAAGTCTTTTTTTTCTTCCCTTTCTAGCAATAATGCCTGGCATTCTGTCATGGAATGATATTACATAGGTCAAACTGATTTATCCTTTCCAAAGTCCTGCTTACGATTCTCTGGTATCTTGTGATCTTTTAGTATTTTATAAATGGAATGATTGATTAATCTGGTCTATTCAGGTATCGAAGTTAAGGTGACCAGGTTATAATTTTTAGGGCAATCACTTTATTTTCTACTTTAGAAGTAGGCCCTACCGATGTTCTTTCTGTGTTTTTAAGCTTCATAGCTGTCCACCATGTGTTCAGAAAGATTGTTTATATGATAAATTCAGGACATGCCTTAAATATTCCTGGATCTACCTACCAGGGCATGCTGATCTGAAAACATCCACTATATTTAATCTCTGACGCATTTATCTCCTATTGTGGATGAACTTTGTATCCTATTGCAAAGGTGGTAGAAACTTGTTTATCTGACCACAGTTGAACCTTTTTATAAGCTTCCTACTCAAGGTCAGCTTTAGAAAAAAATAAAAACAATTATTCACACGGGAACTCTATAGTTCACAGGTCACAATCTCCCTGTCCTGAGATTAAATGATAGAAAAAAATTAGTGGTAAATGGAAAAACTCAGGAAGATGCCCAATAGTGGAGTACATATTATTATTTTCCTATGGATCTCTAATCTTTTGTTGCTGTAGAGTATTTGGAAATTGGCCAAGGAGGCTTTGTTTAGCTTCACTTTTCATATCAAAAGAGTTCATGTTACTTTGTTCTCCCAGTAAGTCTCAGAAGTTTTCCTAACTGGGATTTCTTCCTAATATGACAAGTTATACTTATTTAATTGGTTTATTAAATGAGCTGCACTCAGTAGAATGAAGCAGAAAGCACCTTTATTTTTTCCCTTGTTCTTTGGGTTATAACACATATTTCTAGCCCCTGGAATAAAATCTCAGTCAGGTCCCAAGCTTTTTCTGTCTCACTAAATAATTAACATCACAGTATAGTCAAATATCAAAAGTTCAAAATCCCATTCAGTTTAAAATCTTTTCTCCCTCAGTTTAGGTGTACATCGGGCTTAGAGGGGGGCTTCCCTGATAGCTCTGTCAGTAAAGAATCCGCCTGCAATGCAGGTAGACCGGGGTTCAATCTCCAGGGGAGATCCCCTGGAGAAGGAACTAGAACCCACTCCGATATTCTTGCCTGGTAAATCTCATGGACAAAGGAGCCTGGTGAGGTACAGTTCATGTGATTGCAAAGAGTTGGACATGAACAGTGACTAAACCACCACTACCACCAAGCTTAGAGGACTGAACGGATGGGAAAGGGAACGGCTTTCACCTTTTTCCTTTCCTTACTTCATTACATTCTTCATTTAATAGTTGCTATTTTGAGGCTCTTTAATATTAAAATAGGAGAAAGAAAAGGGGCAGAAAAGTCCTTAACTTTTAACAAAGTGATGCTGCTTCTCTGTGGCCGGTTTCATCTCTCCTCCACTTCTACATCCACGAGGCACCTTTATCCTCTCATTGTTGAGGCTGCCTCATTCTAGCAGTGGATTTTGGTAGGACTCCTGACCAGCTAATCAACTTGACCTTGTCACTCAACTTCATGGGCTTTGTATCTGATCCAAGGAAGACAGACCCCCTGCCCTGCTGTCAGTAGATGTATAGCTTACAATTAATGCATTTTTTTCTCCTTTAGGCAACTTTAGTTGCCTACAGTCCATGGGGTTGCAAGGAGTTGTACACAACTGAGTGACTGAGCACATGCACACAAAATAATAATCCAAATTGCTTTAATTACCTTTCAGACAAGGTAAATTAATAATTCACCCAAGGTCACACAACCAGTAAGAACAGAGCCTGGATTTGAACCTAGACAGGGTGGCTTAGCAGTAAAGAATTCACCTGCCAATGTAGGAGACACGGGTTTGATTCCTGGGTGAGGAATATCCTCTGGAGAAGAAACGGCAACCCACTCCAGTATTCTTGCCTGGAGAATCCCATAGACAGAGGAGCTTGGTAGGCTAGAGCCTAGGGGGTAACAAAAAGTTGGACATGACTTACTGACTAAGCAACAACAAGCATTTCATCCAGAGATCACTGCAGCCTGTTCTGCTGCAGATGGCCATGCTTCCCAGTCTTCCTCATGTTCTGGTTCACAGAGAAACTGAAAAGTATTTTTACGGCATGATGGGAAATTGAAACAAGGCTGCTTGCAGACCAGCAGACTTTGGGCTGCATCAGACTTGACTAAGGTGCCCCAGGGACTGAGGGGACTAATGTTTTGGTACATCTGTAACTCGTGGAGGTCTGCCTACCCTATATTACCTCTAGACAAGAGCACAGTCTGCATATAGATTTTTTTTAATAATATGGGAATTTGATGGGTGCTAAAGGTAACATTTCAAATTAGTGAAAAATATATTATTTAGTAGCTTCCCTCATAGCTCAGTTGGTAAAGAATCTGCCTGCAATGCAGGAGCCCTGGGTTCGATTCCTGGGTCGGGAAGATTCCTTGGAGAAGGAACTGACAACCCACTCCAGTATTCTTGCCTAGAGAATCCCCATGGACAGAGGAGGCTGGCAGGCTACAGTCCACAGGGTACCAAGAGTTGGACACGACTTAGCAACTAAACCACCACCACCAAAGATATAATGTTAAAATATTTTATTTTATAACATTATATGTTTCACATAACTATAAAGTATGTATTTTAATATATAATATATTTTATAAATAGTAAAAAATAAATTATTTACTGATGTATTGAAACAACTGAATTTCCATTTGGGGAAAAATATAGTCATGTACAGATGTGAGAGGTGAACCGTAGAGAAGACTGAGTACCAAAGAATTGATGCTTTTCAACTGCGATGCTGGAGAACACTCTTGAGAGTCCATTGGACAGCAAGGAGATCAAACCAGTCAATCCTAAAGGAAATCAACCCTGAATATTCATTGAAAGGACTGATGCTGAAGCTGAGGCTCCAAT
>SJYQ01001865.1:1307710-1364714 GCA_006410935.1 Redunca redunca | reverse complement strand
GCGCTCAGCCTTCTTCACAGTCCAACTCTCACATCCATACATGACTACTGGAAAAACCATAGCCTTGACTAGACGGACCTTAGTCGGCAGAGTAATGTCTCTGCTTTTGAATATGCTATCTAGGTTGCTCATAACTTTTCTTCCAAGGAGTAAGTGTCTTAATTTCATGGCTGCAGTCCCCATCTGCAGTGATTTTGGAGCCCCCCAAAATAAAGTCTGAAACTGTTTTCACTGTTTCTCCATCTATTTCCCATAGAGTGATAGGACCAGATGCCATGATCTTCGTTTTCTGAATGTTGAGCTTTAGGCCAACTTTTTCACTCTCCTCTTTTACTTTCATCAAGAGGCTTTTTAGTTCTTCTTCACTTTCTGCCATAAGGGTGGTGTCATCTGCATATCTGAGGTTATTGAGATTTCTCCCGGCAATCTTGGTTCCAGCTTGTGCTTCTTCCAGTCCAGTGTTTCTCATGATGTACTCTGCATATAAGTTAAATAAGCAGGGTGACAATATTCAGCCTTGACATACTCCTTTTCCTATTTGGAACCAGTCTGTTGTTCCATGTCCAGTTCTAACTGTTGCTTCCTGGCCTGCATACAGATTTCTCAAGAGGCAGGTTAGGTGGTCTGGTATTCCCATCTCTTTCAGAATTGTCCACAGTTTATTGTGATCCACACAGGCAAAGGCTTTGGCATAGTCAATAAAGCAGAAATAGGTGTTTTTCTGGAACTCTCTTGCTTTTTCCATGATCTGGTGGATGTTAGCAATTTGATCTCTGGTTCCTCTGCCTTTTCTAAAACCAGCTTGAACATCAGGAAGTTCATGGTTCATGTATTGCTGAAGCCTGGCTTGGAGAATTTTGAGCATTACTTTACTAGCGTGTGAGTAATGAGTGCAATTGTGCATATGAGTAATGAGTGAAATTGTGCGGTAGTTTGAGCATTCCTTGGCATTGCCTTTCCTTGGGGTTGGAATGAACTGAACTTTTTGAGTCCTGTGGCCACTGCTGAGTTTTCCACTGGCTTTGTTCATAGTGATGCTTTCTAAGGCCCACTTGACTTCACATTCCAGGATGTCTGGCTCTAGATGAGTGATCACACCATCGTGAAGATCCTTTTTGTACAGTTCTTCTGTGTATTCTTGCCATCTCTTCTTAATAGCTTCTGCTTTTGTTAGGTCCATACCATTTCTGTCCTTTATTGAGCCCATCTTTGCATGAAATGTTCCCTTGGTATCCCTAATTTTCTTGAAGAAATCTCTAGTCTTTCCCATTCTGTTCTTTTCCTCTATTTCTTTGCGTTGATTGCTGAAGAAGGCTTTCTTATCTCTTCTTGCTATTCTTTGGAACTCTGCATTCAGATGCTTATATCTTTCCTTTTTCCTTTGCTTTTCGCTTCTCTTCTTTTCACAGCTATTTGTAAGGCTTCCCCAGACAGCCATTTTGCTTTTTTGCATTTCTTTTCCGCGGGGATGTCTTGATCCCTGTCTCCCATACAATGACACCAACCTCATTCCATAGTTCATCTGGCACTGTATGCGGTTTTCCCTGTTTTCTTCAATTTGAGTCTGAAGTTGGTAATAAGGAGTCCATGATCTGAGCCACAGTCAGCTCCTGGTCTTGTTTTTGTTGACTGTATAGAGCTTCTCCATCTTTGGCTGCAAAGAATATAATCAATCTGATTTCGGTGTTGACCGGTGTTAATTATAACAAGAATTAACAAGAAAAATGCAAGCTTATAAAAAATAAAAAATAATTATCAAATAATATAAATAGGTATTTTGCAGAAAAATAAGTGCAGATAGATCATAAACATATCAAAATATGGTCTACCTCATTTATAAATGAAAAAATGCACATTGAGTATATTCCCTAGGATTCTAGTGGCGAGGACTTGGTGTTTTCACAGCCATGCCCTGGGCTTAGTCCCTGATCAGGAAACTAAGATCCTGCCAGCCACGTGGCATGGGGCTCCCCCTACCACCTTCCCCAAACTTATTGGAACAAGCAAAGAAAAGAACACAAAAGAAGTTATTTTCTACCTATCAGATTATTTTAAAAGATTAAAATTGGATAATATAATACAGAAAAATTTGTACAAATTACCCTGTGGAGGACATTTTAGCAATATCCATTAAAATTCAATATACACAAAGCTTCTCATCCAGATGTTCCACTTTTAGGAATTTATCCAGTTTTATACAGGTCTGAAAAGATGCACATACATGTTGTTGCAGCATTATTTATAAGGAGAAAAAAATTGGGTAGGGGACAACCTAAGCATATAGTAATGGGGAAATATTACATAGTTCTTAAAAAGATAGATGTATTATTAACAAATACAGGGTACATCATATTCCTCCATTTGTGTACAACAGTAGAATTAGATATATTGCTATTAAAGCACATATACATATATAAATACATGGAACTCTGCAAAGGTAAGTAAGAAACTCCAGACGGAGGAAATGTTGTGTTGCAGAACTGGCCAAGGCCTTGGAATAGAAAGGAGCTTCCTTTTGTTCTGTTTGAAGCTATTTCCCCTTGCATGTGTGCTATTTTATTTTTTTCAAGGAATAATAACAAATTATTCCACATCCAAGGTAAGAGAAACCCCAGTAAGATGGTAGGTATTGCGAGAGGGCATCAGAGGGCAGACACACTGAAACCATAATCACAGAAAACTAGTCAATCTAATCACACAGACCACAGCCTGGTCTAACTCAATGAAACTAAGCCATGTAGTGTGGGGCCACCCAAGACGGGTGGGTCATGGTGGAGAGGTCTGACAGATTGTGGTCCACTGGAGAAGGGAATGGCAAACCACTTCAGTTTTCTTGCCTTGAGAAGCCCATGAACAGTATGAAAAGGCAGTGATAGGACACTGAAAGAGGAACTCCTCAGGTTGGTAGGTGCCCAATATGCTACTGGAGATCAGTGGAGAAATAACTCCAGAAAGAATGAAGGGTTGGAGCCAAAGCAAAAACAATACCCAGCTATGGATGTGACTGGTGATAGAAGCAAAGTCCGAGGCTGTAAAGAGCAATATTGCATAGGAACCTGGAATGTCAGGTCCATGAATTAAGGCAAATTGGAAGGTCAAACAGGATATGGCAAAAGTGAAAGTCGAGATTCTAGGAATCAGCAAATTAAAATGGACTGGAATGGGTGAATTTAACTCAGACGACCATTATATCTACTACTGTGGGCAGGAATCCCTTAGAAGAAATGGAGTAGCCAAGATGGTCAACAAAAGAGTCCAAAATGCAGTACTTGGATGCAATCTCAAAAACGACAAAATGATCTCTGTTCATTTCCAAGGCAAACCATTCAATATCACGGTGATCCAAGTCTATGCCCCAACCAGTAATGCTGAAGAAGCTGAAGTTGAACGGTTCTATGAAGACCTACAAGACCTTTTAGAACTAACACCCCCAAAAGATGTCCTTTTCATTATAGAGGACTGGAATGCAAAAGTAGGAAGTCAAGAAACACCTGGAGTAACAGGCAGATTTGGCCTTGGAATATGGAATGAAGCAGGGCAAAAGCTAATAGAGTTTTGCCAAGAGTACACACTGGTCATAGCAAACACTCTCTTCCAACAACACAAGAGAAGACTCTACACACGGACATCACCAGATGGTCAACACTGAAATCAGATTGATTATATTCTTTGCAGCCAAAGATGGAGAAGCTCTATACAGTCAGTAAAAACAAGACCGGGAGCTGACTGTGGCTCAGATCATGAACTCCTTATTACCAAATTCAGACTTAAATTGAAGAAGGTGGGGAAAACCACTAGACCATTCAGGTATGACCGAAATCAAATCCCTTATGATTATACAGTGGAAATGAGAAATGGATTTAAGGAACTAGATCTGATAGGCAGAGTGCCTCATGAACTATGGACGGAGGTTCAAGACACTTTACAGGAGACAGGGATCAAGACCATCTCCATGGAAAAGAAATGCAAAAAAGAAAAATGGCTGTCTGAAGAGGCTTTACAATTAGCTGTGAAAAGAAGAGAAGCGAAAAGCAAAGGAGAAAAGGAAAGATATAAGCATCCGAATACAGAGTTCCAAAGAATAGCAAGGAGAGATAAGAAAGCCTTCCTTGGCGATCAATGCAAAGAAATAGAGGAAAACAACAGAATGGGAAAGACTAGAGATCTCGTCAAGAAAATTAGAGATACCAAGGGAACATTTCATGCAAAGATGGGCTCGATAAAGGACAGAAATGGTATGGACCTAACAGAAGCAGAAGATGTTAAGAAGAGGTGGCAAGAATACACAGAAGAACTGTACAAAAAAGAGCTTCACGACCCAGACAATCATGATGGTGTGATCACTCATCTAGAGCCAGACATCCTGGAATGTGAAGTCAAGTGGGCCTTAGAAAGCATCACTACGAACAAAGCTAGTGGAGGTGATGGAATTCCAGTAGAGCTATTTCAAATCCTGAAAGATGATGCTGTGAAAGTGCTGCCCTCAATCTGTCAGCAACTTTGGAAAACTCAGCAGTGGCCACAGGACTGGAAAAGGTCAGTTTTCATTCCAATCCCAAAGAAAGGCAATGCCAAATAATGCTCAAACTACTGCACAGTTGCACTCATCACACACGCTAGTAAAGTAATGCTCAAAATTCAGCAAGCCAGGCTTCAGTAGTACGTGAACCTTGAACTCCCTGGAGAAAGGAATGGCTGCCCACTCAAGTATTCTTGCCTGGGAAATCTCATGGCTTGCATAGAGTCAGGGATAAGACTGAGTGACTTTCACTTTCATCCTACCCTAGAATTATTTACACAGAAGAGATTATTTAGAGTGAGGTCACTGCCTAGAGTTTGGAGTTTAAAATCCCAGGCACACTCTTTGTTCATTGTGTGGCTTTAGGTAGGGTAGGAACCAGATAGAACTAATATCTCCTTGAAGCCCAAAAGTGGCTACATCTAGGAGGGTAGGGTTGATCCACAGATGTGAAGCTAAATAATCTCTCTCAAGGCGCTTTTACCTCAGTCGGGGGCTAGGAGTAGGCAGGGAGCATTACTGGAGCTGGGTGGAGTTATTGGAAATGGAGGAGTTATTAGCAGGTTTCAGAGAAATGAGGGGCATTTAGCCTGCTCGTCATCTGCAGAGGCAGTAGAGCTTACTCTGTGTCTTTGCTGTCCCAAAGGAAAGGTGGAGTAGCCATCACAGCCTACTGTGGGTTTGGGCAACCAGGCGATGATTTTGCACAGGTTCCCTTTTTTAACCAGGCCAGGGATGGAAATGATCAGGGAGAGTTCACCACTGTGAGGATTCAGAAGAGAGCACACCAGGGCTGGTTGATGAACTGCATCTTAGAAAGAAACTTGGACCTTCTCAACTTGCATCAACAGGAAGAAGTACCCTGGGTACTGACTGTGCCACAGCACTGAAGCAGACGAGAATGGCCAGTCACAATATAATCTCAGCAAAAAGGAGAGTTCCTTTTTGCATGTGCAAGACTTTGGTGCAGAGAGACTCTGCAAATTCATCTTAGTGCTGGGAATGCTAGGCATCTGCTGGCTTGCTCAAGGTTCAAAGTCTCAGCAGTCTAGCAGCAGTGCTCACATTCTGGCCAGGATATCCGTGTCTCTATCTCTGTTCACGTCTGCCTCTATGCTTTTTGTCTTTCTTATCTATCTACCTGTCAGTCTGCCTGTCTATCCTCTATCTGTCTTCCTGTCTATCATAATTTGGGCCATTGTTCATGCACACATAACAAGCTATCATGGGTGCTTGCACTCAGTGGTGTCTGACTCTTTGCGAGGCTTCTCTGTCCATGGGATTTTCCAGGCAAGAACACTGGAATAGGTTGCCATTCCCTTCTCTAGGGGATCTTCTCAACCCAGGGATCGAACCCGTGTCTTCTATGCCTCCTGCATGGCAGGTGGATTCTTTACCACTGAGCTACGTGGGAAGCAACAAACTATATTGGGATGTAAAATACTTAGAACATCTTCCCAATTATCAAATAACTAATGTTGTTGTTAAAAAAACACAATTGCTTTGTTTACATGCTCTACCATAAACTTTATAGTCACAACAAATACTACACAACTATAAACGGGTTATAAAATGCAGACACAGTTAAAAACAAGGCAGTTTTTTTTATAATGAACTGTTACATTTCAAGTAGATATCTGAAGCCTGTAAAAAGTGAGAAGATGCAATGGAAGGAGAGTTGAAATAGTCATTATTTGTCCCTGGTCACAGAAGGTGATGATGTGAATGTACTTAGTGACAAAGGGACAATTGCAAGCAAACTGCACTGATGCAGTCAAGTCAATCTATTCTTGGAGGCATTATTTTTTCCTCCTCCTGCTGGATCAACATACAGGATCATATGTGCTTCCAAAATAACCCAGTCTCATCTCACTTCTTTGAAAATTGTTTTAGTGAAATAGCTTCCTTAACCCACAATTTTATGGATGAGATGGATGAGTTGACAGATTCAAGACTGTATGCTTTGAAAATAACAGGGGAGAATGCATATTTTTTATGTATATGTGTAGCTGATTCCCTTTGCTATACACCTGAAACTATCACAACATTGTTAATCACCCATGTATGTGTGCTATGTCACTTTAGTTGTGTCTGACTCTGTGAAACCCTATGGACTGTAGCACCCCAGAATCCTCTGTGCATGGGGATTCTCTAGGCAAGAATACTGGAGTGGGTTACCTGCCCTCTGTCTCCTGCATTGGTGGGTGGCATTGGCAGGTGGGTTCTTTACCACTAGCACCACCTGGGAAGCCCATTAATTGGCCATATTTCAATAGAAAATAAAAAATTTAATAAAAAAAATAACAGGGGAAATAGCACATTAATGGAAAACCCACAACTTCTTTTTAAAAATGTAGCTAAGGTATTTCATTGCACTGTCTAGGACTTCCAATACAGTGTTGAATAGAAGAGATAAGAGATGTCTTTGTCTTATTCCTGAGCTTATGAGGAAAGCATTTAACATATCCTTATTGGATTTTAGCCAATGTCCTTTTTTCAGACTGAGACGATTATTTTTGATTCCTAGTTTCTGCGATTTTTATCAGGGATGAGTATTGAATTTTGTTAAATGCTGGTCTGGTTTTTATTGAGAATATTGTGCTTTTTTCCTTTCTTATAGTGTCATTGTGGTAAATTACATTGATTGATTTTCTCATGTTGACCTAACTTGCATCCCTAAGACAAAACCCCACTTGGTCACGGTTATGTTGCCCTTGTTCTGTGTTTTTGGATTCCATTGGCCAGTACCTTGTGAGGATTTTTGAATCTGTGTTCATGAAAAATATTGGCCTATACTTTTCTTTTTTTTTAAGTTTGATTTCAGGTTTTGGTATCAGAGTTATGCTGGCCTCATAAAACAAGCTGGTAGGTTTTTCTTCCTCCCATGAAAGAGTTTATGCAAGATTGGTATTCCTTTTTCCTTGAATATTTGGTAGAATTCAAGAGAGTTAAGCCATCTGAATCTAGAGTATGTGGTTTTTGTATGTGTGTTGGTGGGGGGGACAGTTTTAAATTACATATTTAATTTCTTTCCAAGAGTTCTGCCTCCACTTCTTACTCTCTGTTCTACATAGATCTTATTTGTTTACTCAGCATTTATTTTTTCTGGGGGAATCATCCTTTCTTATTCTATGGGGTCATAGAAGAACTGTCAATCACCGTATTTTAGACCTCTACTTTCTTGGAGGTTGTCAGTATGTTAGCCAAACTGAATAGCAAATTGAGACCTTTCTGCTAGAAAAAGCAGGCAAAGACTCTTTCCTTTACTGTGAAGGTGCTAGGATACTGTGAATTTAGGGCTGCCGGTGGCCATTTTCCCCAGTCACAGGGAGGAAGAGTGTCTGTGGTTAGAAGAGAGGACCAACTCATGGAAGGAAGCAAAGTTAAAGATGGAAGGAAGCCTGATTGCATCATTTAGATGCCCAGGGAAAATCATGTCTAAAACTAGTTCTATTTTTAGACTTTTCAGATACATAAGCAAATAGATTCTTGAATTTTTTAAACTTTAAATTAAGTTAATTTGAGTTGGGTGTCTGACATTTGTAATGAAAAGAAACTAGACTAATACAGTCAGAAGAATCTGCACTCTTGGGCTTTCAATCCTAATCTGTGGTTTGGTGTTAAGGCACTTCCTTCTCTCTTTGCTCATTAGGTAGGAGGTAGAGAAAGGAGGAGCAGGTGTACGGATGGTTGAGAAATATTCCTTAAAATAAAGTGCGTTGAAAGACTGACTCTGATCTTAGTTTGGAGGTCAGTGGGGAAACATGTGACCTCAAAATACTAAATGATTGCTAAGAATGTAGTTTACATGAAATAGGCCACTTTCACCTTCTGAGATGGCCCACCCTCTGTCTGTGGAGTGTGTTTCTCTGTAAATAAATTCACTTCCTACCTGTCACTTTGTCTGTCACCGAATTCTTTCTGCAATGAGACATCAAGAACCAGAGCTTCATTAAGTCCTTAAACTAGGTGTGTGATTTCAGTTAAAAAACTATGGGTCCAAGTTTCTGATCTGGATTTTGGCTGGGTTTAAGTCCCAGTTTCAGTATCTTTTCACACCAGTGGACTACACTCTAGCCACTCTGATCTACCTAGGTCATATGCGGCTTAAGGAGTTTTCCTCCCAGGGATCTTGGGATTCTTGAATAAACTGGTCAGCTTCTCTTGAGTGCTACATACAAAGGGGTCTAACCTGGAAGGGACTTTATAAAGTTTCACCAGTTTCCCCCAGGATGTGGCTGCCTGCCTGTCTTTTACTTGCATACATTAAAAAAAAGCTACCATTGAAATGATAACCCACTTAACAAGAGTCTGCTCCTAGATAACTTATGCCTCAATCTTGGATGAGGAGACGGTTGCCATAATTTAAATTTTTCCTCATCTGAGGCACCAAACACCTTGGCCATGTGGTACCACTGATAGGGGGTTTGAGGGCATACAAAAGGAGGTATGAACTTTTAATTCTGTGTGTTCATGTTGAGTAGGATTTTCCCGCAGTTCACCCCAAAGCAAACTGGACCTCTGTCCTCTACCCTCTCCTGTTTAGTTCTGAAGATGTTCAAGTCAAACTGACAAGCAACACATTAGCAAAAGAAAAAAAAATACATACTCACTCATGGGAATGCTCAGAATGAATAACTGAAACGGGTAGTTAGAAATTTGGGCTTATATGCCATGTTGATAGGGGAAGGGGAAAAAAAGAAAAAATATTGTAGTTGAGCAACTAGATTTACTAGAAGCATTTGCCCTTGGCTTCAGAAATGTTATATATTCCCCAGGTAGCATTTGTGGACTGACTTGTCCTGTTATGTATCGCATTCTTATGTAAAAGAGCATTTCAGACTCCAAAATACTGACTTAGCTGTCACTTCTTTTTTTTAAAGGCTACTGGAACGTCTAGAAATTGTTTTATTTTTCTATCTTAGTGATTGTTTCCTACAATATGATGGAATTTGAATAATACAAGGTGTCAAAGGTAGACTTTGTTCTGAGAATAAATTAGCAATACACTTATCTCCTGGAATGTGAAGTCAAGTGGGCCTTAGGAAGTATCACTATGAACAAAGCTAGTGGAGGTGATGAAATTCCAGTTAAGCTATTTCAAATCCTAAAGGATGATGCTATAAAAGTGCTGCACTCAATATGTCAGCAAATTTGGAAAACTCAGCAGTGGCCACAGGACTCAAAAAGGTCAGTTTTCATTCCAGTCCCAAAGAAAGACAATGCCAAGGAATGCTCAAACTACCGTATGATTGCACTCATCTCACACGCTAGTAAAGTAATGCTCAAAATTCTGCAAGCCAGGCTTCAGCAATACGTGAACCGTGAACTTCCAGATGTTCAAGCTGGATTTAGAAAAGGCAGAGGAACCAGAGATCAAATTGCCAACATCTGGTGGATCATCGAAAAAGCAAGAGAGTTCCAGAAAAACATCTATTTCTGCTTTATTGACTATGCCAAAGCCTTTGACTGTGTGGACCACAATAAACTATAGAACATTCTTCAAGAGATGGGAATACCAGACCACCTGACCTGCCTCTTGAGAAACCTGTATGCAGGTCAGGAAGCAACAGTCAGAACTGGACATGAAACAACAGACTGGTTCCAAATAGGAAAAGAAGTAGGTCGAAGCTGTATATCGTCACCCTGCTTATTTAACTTCTATGCAGAGTACATCATGAGAAAGGCTGGACTAGAGGAAGCACAAGCTGGAATCAAGATTGCCGGGAGAAATATCAATAACCTCAGATATGCAGATGACACCACCCTTATAGCAGAAAGTGAAGAAGATCTAAAGAGCTTCTTGATGAAAGTGAAAGAGGAGAGTGAAAAAGTTGGCTTAAAGCTCAGCATTCAGAAAACTAAGATCATGGCATCCAGTCCCATCATTTCATGGAAAATAGATGGGGAAACAGTGGAACAGTGGCTGACTTTATTTTTTTGGGCTCCAAAATCATTGCAGATGGTGATTGCAGCCATGAAATTAAAAGACGCTTAGTCCTTGGAAGTAAAGTTATGAGCAACCTAGATAGCATATTCAAAAGCAGAGACATTACTCTGCCGACAAAGGTCCGTCTAGTCAAGGCTATGGTTTTTCCAGTAGTCATGTATGGATGTGAGAGTTGGACTGTGAAGAAGGCTGAGGGCCAAAGAATTGATGGTTTTGAACTGTGGTGTTGGAGAAGACTCTTGAGAGTCCTTTGGACTGCAGGGAGATCCAACCAGTCCATTCTGAGGGAAATCAACCCTGGGATTTCTTTGGAAGGAATGATGCTGAAGCTGAAACTCCAGTGCTTTGGCCACCTCATGCAAAGAGTTGACTCACTGGAAAAAACTCTGACGCTGGGAGGGATTGGGGGCAGGAGAAGGGAATGACAGAGGATGAGATGGCTGGATGGCATCACTGACTCGATGGACGTGAGTCTGAGTGAACTCCGGGATTTGGTGATGAACAGGGATGCCTGGCATGCTGCGATTCATGGGGTCGCAAAGAGTCGGAGACGACTGAGCGACTGAACTGAACATAGATTTACCACATTTTATTTCTCCATTTATCAGTTGATAAACATTTGGGTTGTTTCTACTTTTGGCTGTTATAAATGCTGCTGTGAACATTTGTGTAGAAGTTTTTTTTTTTTTTGTATAGATGTGTTTTCATTTCTGTTGTGTATATCCATTGAAGTGAAATTGCTGAGTGATGATAGTATTTTGAGGAACTGTTTTCCAAAGAAGTTGCACTATTTAACATGCCCACCAGCAATATATGAGGGTTCCAATTTCTATATTCTCACCAACACTTATTAGTGTTCTTTTTTTTATTTTTATGATAGCCACCTTAGTGGGCATGAAATAGGCATCTCATTGTAGTTTTAATTTGCATTTCTTTCCTAATAATTTTGAACATATTTTCATGGACTTTTTGTGTATATTCTTTGGGGAAATGTCTATTCAGGTTGTTTGTCTATTTTTTAACTGGATTGTCTTTTTATTATTAAGAGTGGTAACTATTATTTACTTAAATAGCAACTATTTCTAAAACCTAATATACTTTAAACAAAGTAGGATATTTATACAATTATCATTTTGATGCTTTCAAGTCAGTCACAAGAGGCATAGGCATAGTATTTTAAATAATATGAAAGCACAATCATTAATAGTATTACCATTTTATTATAAATATATTTAGCCCTAAATCTCTTAAACAGTTAAATCTTAGCTGTTAGTATTTTCAGTTTAACCAGCTGGACCAAGTAGAATCAGATTGGTTAAATTTTTTTTTTTTTTTTTTGAACTTGTATAGTGTCATTTAGTTATTAAGTCAGTGTCCCCAAAGGATAAATGCTTTTATTTTCTGCTTTAGCATTAATTAATATAGAAATCTTATCAAGACTCCTGGTCTCTGATTCCCAAAAAAGGCCTTTTGAGGTACTTTCACCTTCCCTGAGAGTCAGAAACCACTAGAGTAGAACATTGATTTACTCCAAATACTTGAAGTTGCTCATTAACTCTTTCTTATAGTAGTGCCACAAATTTAAGCATCTGTTCTCTAGGGGTGATCCAGGACAGAGGCGATCTTTTCCCGTGAACAAGGGCAACGACAGTGAGAGTGAAGGGAAGTGGACAGATTTGGGAGACACACGGGAGGAAGCTGTGACAAGACTTAGTGACTGGGCTTCCCAGGGGCGCTAGTGATAAAGACCCGCCTGCCAATTCAGGAGACATAAGAGATGCAGGTTCAGTCCCCGGGCCGGGAAGATCCCCTGGAGAAGGGCATGGCAACCCACTCCAGTATTCTTGCCTGGAGAATCCTCATGGACAGAGGAGCCTGGTGGGCTGTAGTCCAGAGGGTTGCACAGAGTTGGACACGACTGAGGTGACTGAGCACACAGACAGTGGAAGGGCGAAGGTGAGAATGAGACAGAGGAAGAAGCAGGGTTATGAAGTGGGTGATGGGAACGGGTCCAGGTGCCTTCGTTAGCACAGGAAGCAAGAGCATATCAGTCTGTGTGACGAAAATGCCAAGTTCTGGTTTGGACACAGTTCCTCTGAAGTCTCTCTGGAAAATTTACATGATGGTATCAAATAGATAGTTGTAAAACTGTATCTGGCCTTTAAGAGAGAACTTAAAGCTAAGTTGGTACATTGGACGTTTAAGCCTGAGAGTGGGTGATAGCACTGAGAAAGGATGGAGAGTGAGGAGATAAAAGGGCCTCATTCAGATTCGTGAGGAACATAAATATTTGAAAGATGAAGAAAGGAGGAGTCTGCAAAGGTGGCTGATATGGAGCAGCTAAAAATGTAAAAAGAAAACAAAAATTTCTGGGAAAAAGAAAAGTTATCTTTATCAAATGATTGTGTGAACCAATCACGTAAGAACCGAAAAGTGTCTATTAGATCAAATCAAAAGAAGGTTTCTGGTGGTTTTAATGAGAATTGTTTGATTATGCTCACATAGCTAGTTAGCTGCAGACCTGAGATCTGAAGCCAGGTCTGTCTGTCTTTAAAACTGACATTCATGGTGCCTGGGAGGCGTACTTGACTTTCAAATTCAATCAGCAAATGTCATCAGACCTTCAAGAGATTTTTTAACAAAAGTAATATTCTTTAATATTAAGATGAAAATAGTTTTCAAACCAGTAAATGTCACTATGTCTGAAAATAGAATCTTTATTCATGTATAAGGATGAGTAATGCTGTAGTTTGTTTCAGGATCCATGTCATGGAGCCATCTTAATGCTGAGTCTATTACACATGAATTTCTTTTTGTTATTTGAAGCACAGAGGCCCAAAGCAGATTCAAGTAACAGTCTACGGCAGCCGGGAAAAGGATGGACAGTGATGGGGGAAAGTACTGCCAGAGGAGATGATGTTTGAGCCAGGACCTGAGTGCAGTGAGGAACAAAGCCGTGGACCTAGGCAGGGATTTCTAGCAGTGGGAATGCAAGCACAAAGGCCCTGAAGTGGGAAAGGATTTACCAAGTGGAAGGCAGAGCAAGAAGCTTAGAGCCTCAAGGCTTGATTCTACAGTAAAGCTACTCCAAAGTCTCAGAGAATGCAATCTCTAGCCTATCTTTTATCTTTTATCCATATTTTTAAAAAATCTATTTTGAAAAAGAAATCTCACAAAGAAAAGTTCAAGTGTAGCATGGTAATTTTTTCCTTTGAAACATTTGGGAGCAAGGAAATTGATGTGGCCCATTGCCCTGAATTTTTTTTTTGCCACACTCTGTGGCTTACAGTTCCCCGATGAAGATATCAAACCTGGACAGTGGGCAGTGAAAGCACAGTCTTAACCACTGGACCATCAGGGAATTCCTACCTCAAATTTTTTAATGTGTATTTTTACAAAGAAAAATTGGTCCCAGAGACATTTTGAGAGAACTAGATGGAATTTTTTCAGAGTTTCATAATTAAATTTATTAAGTACATCTAAGAAGAACAATGTTTATCATACTTACCATAGACTATATGCATAAAAATACAATAAATTAACATGAATACTCATCCAAAGTTGATAGTATAACATATTTTACTTTTATAGGTACTCAATTTAAATATTTGTACAGTAGGGCTTCTCTGGTGGCTCAGACAGTAAATATTTATTGAATGAATGAAATGCATTTATTTCCTCAGAAAGATTTTATAACATAACATTTTAGTTCATGCAGTTTAATCTGGATGCACTGTTCCTCCTGTCCTAATTGTAATATCCTATAATTCAGCATTATTATTACCTTTAAATTATTTTTAGAAAGACCTATATGTCAGAATAATAGCATATAATCTTAATGAATTTTAATAATAAAATATTATTGTTTAATACTTTTATTAGTTTATATAATCACTGACAGGAGCAACTTAGTAAATGCTGCACACTGCAGCTGAAGCTTTATTAAAAATAATAAAGATGTATAATTAAAAATATTTTTATTGAAGTATAGTTGATTTATAATGTTGTGTTAATGTCTGCTATACATGAAAGTGACTTAGTTTTACATATATCTTTTTTCATATTTATTTCCATTAGGGTTTACATGAAATATTAAATATAGTTCCCTGTACTGTATAGTTCAAAAGCATCGATTCTTCGGCGCTCAGCTTTCTTCACAATCCAACTCTCACATCCATACGTGACCACTGGATAAACCATAGCCTTGACTAGATGGACCTTTGTTGGCAAAGTAATATCTCTGCTTTTCAATATCTTATCTAGGTTGGTCATAACTTTCCTTCCAAGGAGTAAGCATCTTTTAATTTCATGGCTGCAATTTTTGGAGCCCCCTAAAATAAAGTCTGACACTGTTTTCACTGTTTCCCCATCTATTTCTCATGAAGTGATGGGACCAGATGCCATCATCTTCGTTTTCTGAATGTTGAGCTTTAAGCCAACTTTTTCACTCTCCTCTTTCACTTTCATCAAGAGGCTTTTGAGTTCCTCTTCACTTTCTGCCATAAGGGTGGTGTCATCTGCATATCTGAGGTTATTGAGATTTCTCCCGACAATCTTGGTCCCAGCTTGTGTTTCTTCCAGCCCAGCATTTCTCATCATGCACTCTGCATAGAAGTTAAATAAGCAGGGTGACAATATACAGCCTTGACATACTCCTTTTCCTATTTNACCATTTCTGTCCTTTATCGAGCCCATCTTTGCATGAAATGTTCCCTTGGTATCTCTAATTTTCTTGAAGAGATCTCTAGTCTTTCCCGTTCTGTTGTTTTCCTCTATTTCTTTGCATTGATCGCTGAAGAAGGCTTTCTTATCCGTTCTTGCTATTCTTTGGAACTCTGCATTCAGATGCTTATATCTTTCCTTTTCTCCTTTGCTTTTTACCTCTCTTCTTTTCATAGCTATTTGTAAGGTCTCCCCAGACAGCCATTTTACTTTTTTGCATTTCTTTTCCATGGGGATGGTCTTGATCCCTGTCTCCTGTACAATGTCACGAACCTCATTCCATAGTTCATCAGGCACTCTGTCTATTATATCTAGGCCCTTAAATTTATTGCTCACTTCCACTTGGTGCAACTCCTAATCGTTGTCCATGTAGCCTTCCCACACACATCAGGTTTCTAATTCCAGTCTTAAAGATGAGTAAATATCTTGACATAAAAAGACTTTGAACGCAACAAACATGAATTCAGTTATTGTCATCAGAACACATCTAAACTTTGTGTTCAGTAACCAGTATTCATGAAATGAACTGAATCTGTCTCTGAGAACAATAAATAGCTCTTAATCTTTTTGGAGACAGAACGACTTTGTTATGTTTTGTGTCAAGAAATGCTATTGTCCCATATTTACTTCAGAAATTTAATGGGAAATCCAAATTAATTTAGTTTTGAGAGTTTTATGATACCTTTTGGGATATTACAACTGGGGTATCACAAAATGAATCTTGGGAATCATTGGCAATTTGTAACACACACGTCAAAAGCCAAAATAATACTAACTATGTTATCATCTGCAGATTACATTTACCTCTATAGCCAGCCAGAGATTTTACACAGCAAATAAAAAAGACATATTTCTGTGTTATAAGGCAATGAATGAGTATAGAGTTAAGAGAAAAAGATAAGATTAAACATTGACCTTCTCATAGTCAGAGTACTCACTGTCATTATAAGTCCTGATAGTTCTTAGAGTGTAGTTGAAAAAGATTATTATTGAATAGGCTGTTAGACTGTGTGTGAAGAAAGAGGAATGAGAAAAGAGAATCTGGTGGTTGGAAAAATGAGTGGGACTAGCATGGCTGACCTGGTAAGATACTTCAGTCCAAGAGATGAACACATGTGTTTCTCTTTCTGCCTTCTTAAATCATGACTGACCCATTCAAGCTGGATTCTCTAAGCAGGGCAAAATAGAGGTCAGCCTGACATAAATCCATGAAAGTAGACCCCTGAAGATTTATGTAGAATTGGGAAGATTCTGTTTTTTCTTCTTTCCAAACTCACATGCAATGCCATGGGAAATCCTGGATATGTCCCACGAGCTGGGCAGGGGACAACTGAGCAAAGGTTTATTAACCGATGATCTGAATTTATGTCAGAATTTCACCAGCCTTGCTGTTTCTGTGTGGATCAAACGTATATAATTGATATATTTCTCCTGCCATGCCACAGCACTAACCAAATGATGGGTTCACTTTTCTTGTTCTATTTCTAGCTAAGATAAAAATCACATTTAGAGCTTGAATGTTACATTAGTCTCATTAATTAATGTAATAAATGCTTCCTAAGTGATGCTGTGCTAGTTTTGTGTGTGTGTGTGTGCTGGTGGGTCTGTGCATGTGAAAAGAACACATCAATTGGTGAAACCTTAAATATCTTCCACTCTTTGAAGAGAGCTGAAGCTTGCACACTGTCACCTCCCACACAAGCCTGAGTGCTATAAAACTTTAATTGGACCATGAAGATGTATAGTGGAAGGAAAGTACAGATATTCTTGATGGAGGAAGTTTTACATGCTAAGACACAGAGGCAATGAAGTTCAGATGTTTATAAGAAGTATTTCATTCATTCATTCTATAAATATTTGTAGAGTACATACTGTGTGACAAACACTGTCCTAGTCCCTGGATACTCAGTGCTAAACAAGGAAAAATCCTTGTTCTCATGTGACTTTCATTCTGAGACAAGGGACAGATCATAAATAAATGAGGTAACTGCAGAGAGTGCTAAGTATTATGAAGGAAACAGGATAATATAAGGCATAAGTTGGGTGGAAGATATTAGGTAGTGTGGTCAAGGAGAGGTTTAGTTTTGCTGGAGAGTGGGTTCTGTGATAGGACTGTGAGATAGTAACCTAGCAAGATCTGTAGGTGGGAGTCCTTGGAACACCATGCATGTCAGGCCTGGTAAGTTCTTTTAAGGCATTTCTGGAAAACACTAAGTACTTTAATTCTTAAAGAAGTGAGATCTGTGCTCACTCTCCTGAACAATAGTCTTTTTTAGTACCCTGTTTGCATGCTAAGTCACTTCAGTCCTGTCTCTTTGTGACCCTATTGACTGTAGCCCACCAGGTTCCACTGTCCATGGGATTCTCCAGGCAAGAATGCCGGAACTGGTTGCCATGCCCTCCTGCAGGGAATCTATCTGACCCAGGGATCAAACTTGCATCTCTTATGTCTCCTGCATTGGCAGGCAGGTTCTTTACCATTGGCACCACCTGGGAAGCCCAGTACCCTGTATAGAGGAACACTTAATATCCATGCTTGGCAGCTAAGTGGAAATGCTCATTCTCTAGTTAGTCACTATTACATCTTGAGTCAATTAACTTTATTCAATGTCTAAATGCTTAGGAGGTTAATGTTGACAAGCGTATCTGAGAGAGCTGTAAGAATTTTTCTCAGTTGCTCATAAAATATTTCCAAATAACATTTAACTTCAGCTTATTATTTTTCCTGTTTTTCATTAAAAGTATCTCACACTGAAGTCTATCCACAGAGAAATCAACAAAGTTCCACTACTTTTGTAAAAATGACCCAATACCATTTTGAAAACATAAATGTTATTTCTTTAACTTCCTCACCTAAGGAAGAAAAAATGTCTAAGTGGATTTTTTCTCAAATATTCCAGTAATACAAATTTTCATTCAGTACAAATACAAAATGTTTTAACTTAGAGAGATAATTTAAAAAAATTTTGTCTTTATTTAGTTTTGGCTTTGCTCGGTCTTGATTGCTGCTTGGACTTTTCTCTATGAGTGGGGAATATTCTCTACTTGCAATGCACAGGCCTCTCATTGTGGTGGCTCTTCTTGTTGCAGAGCACAGGCTCTAGTGTGCGCAGGCTTCAGTACTGCAGTTCCGTGGCTCTAGAGCACAGGTTCAGTAGTTGTGCCCCTTGGGCTTAATTGCTTTGAGGCATGTGGGATCTTCCCGGATCAGGGATTGAACCCATATTTCCTACACTGGAGGCGGATTCTTTAACACTGAGCCAACAGGGAAGCCCTAAGGAGAATTTTCAAAGCAAGTTTTAAGCATGTGAGCTATAGTGGAACCTTGTTAATTTAATGATTTTATTTTCTTGACACAAAAACTATTAGTTGAATACTACTAGCCTTGCTATGCTCTAAACATGTGTACTTCCCTTAGAAGAGATTGCAGTTCATGAGGCTTACAGGCTGTCTGGAGTGTCTTATTTAAAGAAAACAGGTTTCACAGATTAAGTTGAATGATATCAAAGATACAGGCAATGCTGAGATCATTTGCTGACTTTGTTAGGGGGGAAAATCTTGAGAATGGTGGAGTGGGACTGGGTGGTGGATCATATTAAGAATTAGAAAAAAAAAAAAAGCGCAGGAAAACATGAAAAGAAAATAGGATAGGAGTAACACACCATCCCATGAAATCAAGCTATAGTATCATACCTGTCAATTTTGCTAGTTTTACAGAAACATCACTTATAAAACTGGACACTATACGAAAAAAAAAAGGTCATATTGCTTTTTACAAAGTTATAGAAGAACTCTAGAAAAATAATAAACAAGGTCGATTTTAAGTTTGCGAGTATGGTTTGTGGGTAGACCCCAGTTACTGTGCTGAGTTACTATCCTTCTTAATTTCATTAAGCTTGTGAAATATATTTTTCGAAGTTTTCATGACTGGTAGATGGATGATGGGAGATGCAGCCCAGCAGAGTTTATGGTGACCAGGAATGAGAGACAGGGTTCCAGGTAAACAGTGAAGAGTCAGATAAGAAAAGAAGACAGGCATCATATATGTAATAGTCATCTTAAGCATACTGTAGACTGGGTGGCTTAATCAACAGAAATTAATTTTTTTATGGTTCTAGAGGCTGGAAGTCCATGATCAGGGTTCTAGCTCATTTGGTTTCTGGTGAGAGTTCTCTTTCTGGCTGCCTTCTTGCAGTGTTCTCATATAGCTTTTTCTTGGTGTGTGTGTAGGGAGAGTTAGAGAGGGAAGGAGAGTAGCATCTCTCTAGTGTCTCTTCTTGTAAGGACACTGATCCTATAGGATCAGGGCCTCACCCTTATAATCTTATGTAACCTTAATTACAACAAGGGACATGCATCTGGTCCCATCACCTCATGGCAAATAGATGGGGAAACAATAGAAACAGTGACAGACTTTATTTTCTTGGGATCCAAATATCACTGCAGATGGTGACTGCAGCCATGAAATTAAAAGACACTTGCTCCTTGGAAGAAAAGCTATGACCAACCTAGACAGTAAATTAAAAAGCAGAGATATTACTTTGCTGACAAAGGTCTGTCTAGTCAAAGCTATGGTTTTTCCAGTAGTCATGTATGGATGTGAGAATTGGACCATAAAGAAGGCTAAATGCTGAAGAATTGGTGCTTTTGAACTGTGGTGTTGGAGAAGACTCTTGAGAATCCCTTGGACTGCAAAGAGTTCAAACCAATCCATCCTAAAGGAAATCAGTCCTGAATATTCATTGGATGGACTGATGCTAAAGCTGAAGCTCCAATACTTTGGCCACCTGATGTGAAGAACCAATTCATTAGAAAAGATCCTGATACTTGGAAGACTGAAGGCAGGAGGAGAGGGGGATGACAGAGAATGAGATGGTTGGATGACATCACTGACTTGACAGGCATAAGTTTGAGCAAGCTCTGGGAATTGGTGATGGACGGGGAAGATTGGCATGCTGCAGTCCATGGGGTTGCAAAGAGTTGGACAAGACTGAGTGGCTGAACTAAACTGAACCGAACCTTAATTACATCCTTAGAGCACCCTATTTCCAAATGTAGACACACTGGGGGATTAGGACTTCAACATGTGACTTTGGGGGTGGTCACATATTGTCCATATAATTTTGAAAAAGGGATGGGCCTTCTAACTGAAGCAGGAAGTAGAAAAGTCTTAAGTTCAGTTCAGTCGCTCAGTTGTGCTCAACTCTTTGCAACCCCATGGACTGCAGCACGCCAGGCCTCCCTGTCCATCACCAACTCCCGGAGTTCACCCAAACTCATGTTCATTGAGTTGGTGATGCCATCCAGCCATCTCATCCTCTGTCATCCCCTTCTCCTCCTGTGCTCAATCTTTCCCAGCATCAGAGTCTTTTCAAATGAATCAGCTCTTCAAACATCAGGTGGCCAAAGTATTGGAGTTTCAGCTTCAACATCAGTTCTTCCAATGAACACCCAGGACTGATCTTACTACAGCTGAATAATAAATTTGACTCTGAGTTTCCTGGCAAATAAGGCAGAAAGGGAAACATAATAGGCAGAGTGAATTTAAGTCAGTGGTAATTCCCTTTGGCATCTTAAGACTATTCTCTCTTGTTACGTGTTTCTGTTTGATATAGCAGTTTCAGATATTTACTGATAAGGGAAGGGGGTGGGAAGGGAAGCATTTTGGGGGTTAGAGATTCTGTTGCACTTCATATCACACTATAGACTTTTTTCTACATAGAAGGCGAAATTTCAAGCACTGTTTTTATCTCTTAGAGACTGGGTGGAAGATGTCAGGAAGTACAAATTCAGACTAAAGTTGAATTTATTGCTACTGGAATTAAAGACTGGGCTTTTGAACCATCAATATATATGCAGGAATGAAGGAAAACAAATGGAAAAGTCACAAATCCTGTGAACAGATTGTTTCAAATCTGAGGGGGATTTGTAAACCCTCTTGCTAGTTCAAGTTAATAAAATACTTTTTACCAAACATTCTAAAGAAGATCACTTATGTTAATTGTTAATTGTTTTGTATTGAAGTGAATTTAAAATAATTTTATCCTAAATGTTTATGGAATAATTAAAGGCTCTTTATTGGTTACAAACTAAAGTTGCCATCTTTATTTTAGATGCTTGGGGCTGGTCAATATAATATACACGCTGAAAAGGGTCACACAATCATTTGAATGATGATTGTATTAATAATTAGTCATGCCACATTATCTTTTTTTGAAGTACCAACTTTTTATTTTGTATTGGAGTTGATTAACAACATTGTGTGAGTTTCAGCTGTACAACAAAGTGATTCAGTTATACATATACATGTATCTATTCTCTTTCAAATTCTTTTCCCATTTAGGTTGTTACATAATACTGAACAGAATTCCCCTTGCCACATAGCAGGTCCCTGCTCGTTCTCCATTTTATTTTATTTTTAATTTTGAAAATGTGGTAACACATTTACAGAAGACTTGGAAAATACAGAACAAGGTTACATATGGTTCCACTATATAGTACAATTATTTTTTAAGTAGATAAATTTTTAGTTTTAGTTTCTATATCAAACTCAAAAATTAGTAGAATAAATATACAGAGAAGTAGAAGGATATAGTAGACCTGAAAAGAACCAGTTCAACATAACTAAGATTTATACAACTTTCACGCAACAGCAGGATACAAATTCTATTCAAGTTTCCATAGACTGTAAGCTGGGAGACATATCCAGAGACATAAAACAAGGTGCGAAAATTTCATGGTCTAAAGGTATTGTAGTCACATAGAGGCTGTTCTCTTTCCAATGTGGAATTATGTTAGAAATCAATTATCCAGAGACATTTGGAAATAACCCACATATTTTCAAATCATGCCATATTACCTTCAGTTAAGTATAAAGATCTTTCCAATCACATAACCTAGAGATCACTTCAGCCTGCTGACTGCCAGTCTTTTATTTCTCTCATCCAGCAATGGTGGGATGGATCCCCTTTCCTTGGGGAAGAGATGTCTGTTGTTTGTTGCCTTTGCCAATAACAAAAAAGTTAGTGAACCAGATCGCAAAGCTGTTGCCTTTGGCATCTTTCACACGAACCATATCAACAGAACCGGGAGGTCTCTTTCTGTTGGTGATCACACCAATTCTTCCCAGGTTAGCACCTCTGGTCACCATATACAGGTTACCAGTGTTCAACTTGGTGGAATGGGTAAATCTTGTTTGTCTCCAAATCAATCTGAACAGTGTCATTCACTTTGATGAGGGGATCAGGGAGGTAGGTGGTATGAGCATCATGAGTTACCAGATGAGGGATTCCTTTGGTGTCCAGAAAGGTCTTTCTCACTTTGCGCAACTTGTACTTAGCTCCCTCAGGTGGATTACAATGAACAGCAAAGTGACCCTTGGTGTCATAGAAGAGAGGGGAATTCTCTCTGGTTTTCTTAAGGCTGATGACATCTATTAATCCAGCAGAGTAGGTTAGGTTACATTAGTTTGGATCTCTGCCATCAATCTTTTTTTTTTTTTCTCTCTTGTATTTGTTTATTTATTTGGTTGCACTGGGTTTTAGTTATAGCATGTGGGATCTAGTTCCCTGACCAGGGATGGAACCAGGGCCCTATGTGTTGGGAGCATGGAGTCTTAGCCACTGGACCACCAGGGGAGTCCCTGCCGTCAATCTTAATAAACTGTTGCACATGCAGATCTTCTTCATCTCCTGTCAGAGCATACTTAAGTCTGTTCCTTAGAAAATGATGAGGGGGAGACTTTCCCTCGGGCATGTGGGGACTGGTAGATGGACAAGGAACAAGCACATTGATCAGTTTTTCAGCATCCAATGCTTTGGAATTGCTATATGCTTCAGATACTTCCTGAGACATTGAGTCATGGTGGTGTTAACCATGAAAAGAGCATTCTTTAACCCTTTTCAGCTCACCTAAACTTTCTTTGAAGTCAACTTTGTTCTTAAGTTTACGTTGGCTTCTCAAAGTGTAAAAGCAGAAAAAATAATTTCTGATGATTGAGATCCATTTAAAATTGCAAATTCAAGATTTCAGTGTCTCCAAGTATAACCAGAAAAAGTAAACCCCTAAATTTTATTCCTTCATTCATCCTTTTGCTCATAATTTGATCAGTTTTCATTGAGTACCATCTACCTACCGGGATACTTGTTAAATTCAGGATAAACTGTGGTCTCTTGGGACTTCCATGTCATTAAAATGCAATGCTGTGTGATAGCTATCATCCTGAAGATATGCACAAGTGTTATTGGAACACTTGTGGAGGTCACCCTTGCTAGATGAGAAAATTTGCATTGGTTTTTGGAGAAAGTGGCCTATAAGCTGTAAGCTGAATAGGAGCAAGCCATGGAAAGAGCAAGGAGTTACTGTAGTGACATTATATGTTTGGGAGCAGCTGGTTCGATGGTAGAGAGGCACAGCTGAGTGAAAATTCAAGCGAGTAACATATATATAGTGGAATACTGAGTAAGAATAGTGTTCGGCAAACGGAAGACTAGGATAGGGCTTGTATGCCACACTAATTTGGCATTCTCTCCTAAAAGTACTCCTAAAACCTTTGAAGGGTTTTGACCATTGGATTGGGGTGATCAAATCTGTTTTTTGAATGACAGTGCCAGTAGGAGTGTGGCAAATAGATTGAGAATAGGGTATGAGAACTGTGGTCTGGAATCAAGTTAGAATTGTTACAGTAATCCAGGCAAGAAGTGATGAGGTCCTGAGCTATAACTGTTAACTATTTCCCAAAGACATAAAAATATTTTTTTTTACTCAATCCTGGGCCAGACATTTAAAACAGTTACTTAGAGGAAAGCAGAATACCAATTTATAGGCAAGGCTAGTTCTTTTTATTTTCTTTCTCATTAAAAAAAAAAAAATTAGCCCATCAATGCAATTTCAAAGCATATGGTAGTTTAGAACTTCCTAAGGAAAAAAAAAAATAGACAAGTCGATATTAAATCATCCATGCTTACAAATGAACTACTCTCTTTTCAGACAACCCTCTGTAGATTAGAGAGAAATGGCTTCCCTGTATCTCAGCTGGTACAGAATCTGCCTGCAATGCAGGAGACCCTGGTTTGATTCCTGGCTTGGGAAAATCCTTTGGAGAAGGGATAGGCTACCCACTCTAGAATTCTGGCCTGGAAAATCCCATGGACACTGGCAGACTACAGTCCATAGGGTCACAAAGGGTTGGACATGACTGAAGCAACTTAGTAGAGCAATCTGTAGATTAATTAGAACCAAACCTGTACATTTCAATAGTAACACATGTTCTGTTATCTGCCAATCTATTTTCAGGTCTATATGAGTAGGACCGTATGCCACCGTGATCGAATGAACAGGAAAGATCAAAGTCATTTGATCTGGTTCTGTGGTTTATAAAATTCAAATCAATATGAAGAGAAAATAGCAGGCATCAGACATCCATCTATGCTTGTACCAGGTCATACACTGTAATTCTATCCAAGTACAAGTTTCCATGGTAAACAGGGCAAGACTTGCCAACACTTCACAGGCTTCCAAAAAGAAGCTATGTCCTCTTGGGAGAACTTTGTAACTGGAAAAGAAAATCTTCACAGATGAAATCTTCAGCAAAATCAAGTCGTAGACTGTGTTTCTGCAGCAGGCCTTTTGCCAAACGTCTCATCAACAAATATGGCACTGGCAGTGACCCGTCCTAGGGTAAAGGTGGTTTATAGAATGCTCCTGCCAAACCTTGTTTTTATTTGCACACAGCTTCCTAGGGGGAAAAAACCCCAAATATCTGACTTTGAGTTGAAATTTTCCACGTTTCATCCCAATCCAAAGGTTACTTTAAAAAGTTTTTTTTTTTTGGAAAGTTGAATTAAAGTCAAGTGAAATTTGTAAAGTTTAGTCATCTGAGGAGGTATGTGTACACAAAGATCTCAGTGAGTAATACAAAAAAATTACATTTTCCTTTTGCTTGTGACTTTTGAAAGACTAAATCCTTTTGGCTCTTTCTTTTGAAACCCTGTCACAGTTACAAGGACAGGAAACCAACCATTTTTTTTCAATTTAGTCAAACAGTTTTTTTGCCTAGGAAGAACTAATAAAATTTGTGGTTGTTTGTCGTGCTCAGACCCTCAGTCGTGTCTGACTCTTTGTGACCCCATTGACTGAAGCTGCCAGGCTCCTCTGTCCACGGGGTTTCCCCAGGCAAGAATACTGGAGTTGGGTGCCATTTCCTCCTCCAGGGATCTTCCTGACCCAGGGATCGAACTCTTATGTCTCTAACATCTTCCATCTCTTATGTCTTCTGCAATGGCAAGCAGATTCTTTACCTTTAGGGACACCTGGGAAGCCCCATTAAAATAAGGCTTTACATATTAAATCCAGTAGTAGCAAAAAAAATTTAGAATGTCCTCACATACACATATATTTGATAGAAAAATATATTTACAAATCATGAGCATAATTCAAATGAATTCGACAAATCTACTAAGTACCAGGCACTGAGAGTTCAGTGTTCCAGGTATATAAAGGCAAGTCCTGCCCTCCAGAAATATATTATTTGGTAGTGGAGATAAGAGTAATAACAATGGCAATAACGTAAGGCAGAATACAGTAAGTGTAGAGGTATAAGCAAAGTGATGTAGGAACACAAAAATGGAGAAATTAATGTTGATTGGAGGATGGGGATAGTTTATTCTGAGTTTTGAAGAACTGAGAATGGCAAAGATCAGTGAGTTGGGAAGGACATTTCAGACTAGAGACCAGTGTGAGCACATGGATGGAGGTTAGAGATGGGATTAGTCTAGGTGGCTGCCAAGTTGGATATGACAGAGGACGGAGTAGAAAATCAAGTTACAAAAAGTTGAAAAGTTAGGCTTAGAGTTTCTCAGTGGGTGTGGTACTGGTTTTGGGGGGTGAATGGGTCTTTGCTGTCTTAGGGAGCGTGTGTCTTCTAAAAGTCATCAGTGCCTCTCGGCATTTTGACCAATCAAAAGAATTCTCATACGTTTTCAAACCCATTATGGGGACAGGCAGTATCAACCCTGCAGAAAATGACTGAAGGTGGCTTGGGTTCCACATCTGGGGGCAGTCCTGAATTCTGTAGGTGGTGCTGCTGCTGCTGGTGCTGTCACTTCAGTCGTATCCGACTCTGTGCGACCCCAGAGATGGCAGCCCACCAGGCTCCCCTGTCCCTGGGATTCTCCAGGCAAGAACACTGGAGTGGGTGAGTATCAACTAAAACAGTTCTGACTAGAGCAAGGGCCTGAGCAGCCTTGGGATTCAGGACAATGATCTCTGGAGATTGAATCAAAGGGAAAGAATGGGATAACCAAGTCAGTCTATTGCAATAGTCTAGAGAAGAGTCAATGTGAAGTTAAGTTGAAGTTAAGACTCTCATCACTTTCATGATTGGAAACATTAATATACATTATTATTAAAATCTTCATTGAATTTGTTACAACATTGCTCCTGTTTTATGTTTTGGTTTTTTAGCCACAAGGCACGTGGGATCTTAGCTTCCCAACCAGGGATGGAACCCACATCCTCTGGATTGGAAGGTGAAGTCTTAACCCCTGGACCACCAGGGAAGTCCCTATTATTATTTTTGCCTCTGCTACGCCATAGCACTGCCTTGTAGAATTCTTTGTGCTGTAGCTGCTTTCCTGTTATTTTTCTTTCCCCAAATTAATATCATATGGTAAAGTCAGTATTACAAAAACAAGATTTTTAGAGGGTGATCAAAACACCCTCTCTACAACACACTTTCTAATTATAGCATAAACATGTGGGGGTGTGGAAAGCTCTATTTAAAAAACAAGACAGAAAGAATGCTGTTTCTCTGTTTTGTTTTAGATAGAGTTTGGATTCTTTCACTTCTTGAGAGGGTTTTTTTTTTGTTTTTGTTTTCTTTCTTTTTCTTTCCCTCTCTCTTTTTAAAAGAAAGGCTCTGTTGACAGTAGACTGAAAAGTTTTGAATCCCAGATGTCAGTTCAATGGAAACTCAAAGTGGATAGGCAGATGGAGTCTTTCAGAAGCACCACCAGTTGCCAGAACAGAAGACAGTGCCCAAGGCAAGGGAGGCATGTTGGTCGTGTTGCTGCTCAGATGTGTACAGGTGATGGCGAGGGTTGGGGAGCACGGCTGCCCCCACGGAAGCCCAGTCTGCACATCTCTAAAGGGCGTCCCGAGTCAGCACAATGGCTGAAATCCCATCTTCTAACGGGTCCTCTCTCATCTACATTGCTGCCTTCTTGTTTCCCCAAGGGACTTTGGAAGGGACCCACTCCAGTATTCTTGCCTAGGAAATCCCATGGGCAGAGGAGCCTGGTGGGCTATACAGTCCACCGGGTTGGAAACAGTTGGACACAACTTACTGACTAAATAACAACAACAAATATTGACAGAAGATCAACCACAGATATGTTATGCTTAACTTTTTTTTTTTGTAAAAAAAAAAAAACCTTTCAGGTGTTTTTCATGGGAAACAAAATGGGATTTCAGGCCTCATTAAGCAACTGAAGACTTGTACCACATCTGCGGAGAGGCTCAAGGACTTGAAATCACAAATTCAAATCTGATCTGAGTCATTAGTGAAGCTTTCATTCTCCAAACCTCACCTGAACTTTCAACTAGGTTCCTGTTAAGGGTCTCTGAAATGGGCTTGGGCCCCCACTCATATTTTCCAGGTTTTGTTCATTTTTCTCTTCATTGAAGAACATACTGAAAAAAAATGATTATAACATTTTTAAAATTTTCCTGGTACTTTCTATGTTATAAAGCATTTATATATATATTAACCCATTAAATACTTTGAAGCTCAGAGGATTAAGGGACTTACCCAAGGTCACAGAATGGAAATCCCAGAACTCACATCCAGGTCTTTTTGACTCTGAGCTCATGTGTTCCCTCAACAGTTTGCTACTCAGTTACCAGCACTTTGATCCTTGAACTGATGGTAAGGAGGGCCAGAATTTCTGAGCAATATGATCTCCCAGTTCTGACCCAGGAATCAGTTGCTTCAAATAATGAGAATTGGTTCCATTGGCAGTTTCCAAAACTGTCTTTTAGAAATTGCTATTATGGCAACAGCGTTTGTGGTTCATGACGCTCAGTGGCAAGAGAGGCCAGTGGCCCGGCTCCCGGTGCCCCTTCCCCCTACGTGCTCGCATTCGGTGACTCCCAGCAGCATGTTCTCCTGGCTGTGGTAAACTCCCAGTTGCTCCTGTCAGCAGCTTTTGAAAGGTCCTCTGGGTCATTCCAGAGTTTCTTGCTTCCTGGCATACCTCCTTGCAGCGTCACCACCTCAGCACCACCTCTGAGGGCAGACCTCAGTTCTGGTGTTCGACAGCAACTTGTGTCTTCACATAAGCCCTTGAAGTGACTTAGGGGAAGCAAGGCTCCATAAGGGTCCACAATGTCGTGCTGGGATTTGCTGGACTCTGGAGATTTAGGTCTCCTGAGTCTCCACTGGTTTGGAGTGAGTGCCTTGACATTCTTCTTTCAGAAGTCACATGTGTTGCCTGTAAAATTTTTCTCTACATGATCAGTCCTCCCTTATTGTGTGGTGAAATGAGCCCCGGAAACCGCCCTAGGCATCTCCAAATGCTTTAGCCCTCGTAATTTTCTAACAGTGACCCTGGGTTATGTAGGAACTCAAAATTTGTCTTCATAACCACTTAGCAATACGAGTAGGGTGAGGTTTATTTAGGGCTTGCACCATGCCAAACCCTAAAGAAAGTTAGTTTAGTTTAGTCACTCAGTCATGTCTGACTCTTTGCAATCCCATGGACTGTAGCCTACCAGGCTCCTCCATCCATGGGATTTTCCAGGCAAGAGTACTGAAGTGTGTAGCTATTTCCTTCTCCAGAGGATCTTTGTGATCCAGGGATCGAACACAGGTCTCCCACACTGTAGGCAGACGCTTTACCATCTGAGCCACCAGGGACATCCCTAAAGAGCTGGACCACAAAGAAGGCTGAGCACCAAAGAATTGATACTTTCAAATTGTGGTATTGGAGAAGACTCTTGAGAGTCGCTTGGACTGCAAGATCAAACCAGTCCAACCTAAAGGAAATCAACCCTGAATATTCATTGGAAGGATTGATGCTGAAGCTGAAGCTACAGTACTTTGGCTACCTGATGTGAAAAGCCAACTCTTTAGAAAAGACCCTGATACTGGGAAAGACTGAAGGCAATAGGAGAAGGGGTCTGCAGAAGATGAGATGGTTAGATAGCATCACTGACTCAATGGACGTGAATCTGAGTAAACTCTGTGAGATAGTGGAGGACAGAGGAGCTTGGCAGCCTACAGTCCATGGGGTTGCAAAGAGTCGGACAAAACTTAGCAAATGAACAACAACAAATCCACTCCAAGCACGTAAGTGCTTTCTATTAACTTTTAAAATACTCATAGCACATTCCTGAGGAAAGTCCTGTTTTAAGTCCCATTCATTTACTATTTTTTAATTTATTAAAAAGACTTATTTTTGTATTTGGCTGAGTGGGGCCTTGTTTGTGGCATGTAGGATCTTTGATCTTTGCTGTGGTATTCGGGGTCTCTTGGCTGCAGAATGTGACTTCCTAGTTGCAGCGAGTGGGATCTGGTTCCCTGACCAGGGATGGAACCTGGGCCTTCTGCTTTGGGAGGGTGGAGTCTTAGCCACTGGACCACCAGGGAAGTCTCACCCCTTTTAAAAACAGGGAAAAGGAGACTTACAAAGTTAAAAAAAAAATCTTCTCAGGAGGTAATGGATGGGAGATCTGCCTTCTGGTTCTTTCTGAATTCCAGAAATTTTTCGTGGATAAAGAAGATTATATCACATTAAAGAATAGGAGTGCCTCCTTTATCCTTGCAGAATGTCACATTTTCCCCAAGGACAGATATCTTTAAGCCTCACTTGGTCTGAGCAGAAGACTTCTGTGGCAGATACTTCCTTTCTCACCTAACAGTCCTTCCTGGTTCTTCCTTGCCAAAATGAAAAGTTAGTCACTCAGTCATGTCTGACTCTTTGTGTTCCCATGGGCTGTAGCCCACCAGCCTCCTCTGTCCATGGGATTCTCCAGGCAAGAATACTGGAGTGGGTATTCCAGTATTCCCAGGTTCCCCTTCTCCAGGGGATCTTCTCAGCCCAGGGATCGAACCTGGGTCTCCTGCATTGTGGGCAGATTCCTTACCACCTGAGGCACCAGGGAAACCCCCTCCTTGCCAAAGTCTCTGGTTTTGTTCAGATGGCAATGTGCTGTTGAGCTTCAAGGGACTGGATCCTTGTTGGCCTCATTCAACCACAGAGATCCCATTCTTCTTTGCATATGGGGTATAAGAGCAGGTCTGGATGAGTTGGGGGATCTTTGGGGCTCTTCTAGACAAGATGTTCCTGTTTGAGTGAATACAGAACCATGTGAGGAGAAAGCACCTTGTCTTCATTCTTCCCTTCCTGCTTTGGATAATGTTGAGCAAGGAGGTGATGCCTGGGGCTCAGAGAGCTTGTGGCCATTAGATTACAAGCCTGAGGATAGAGACCAATGACCTGTGGCTGGCAAAATGGGATAATAATAATAATAATAAAAGCCTGGTTCTTTTTAAATGACATGGAGCCTTCAAATTGATCTTGGAATCATTTCCGAATTTCTCATGAAGTTGACAATAAATGTCCTTTTACTTGTGCTAAGGCTTCACAAAATGTGAGAAGTATGTGTCAGTCTGCAAACTGGTTCTTACTGCTCTGTAAAGAGATAAGAACAGAAAATTGAGAATACGGGCTTTAATACTACTATAGTACATTGTTGTTACACTGGTGACAGTAGATTTGTTGAACAAGGTATTGACCAGCCCGAGATGGACTGGAAATTAAAACAACAGCAATGCCACAGGGAACTTAGTTGATAATTCAGTGGACTTTTTTTTTTCCTTACTGTTAGCTAAGAGTATTCTTAACTCTTAAGAAGTTTGTGCTCACATGACTGACATACTCTCAAATTTAAACAGATTTATGTCACGTGGTAGAGACCTAGATACAGCTGAACTTTTTGCTTAGGGGCTATCTTAACAAATGTGTTGTTCCGTTTGATCTGATTCTTCCGTGGTCATCATGCTTTGAGAGAAAACCAAGCCACTTCAGGTAAAGCAGGGTGGTATGGACTGATCACTTATTAAGTATAGCAAAAGTGTAATGTTGACAGCATTTAGTTCAGGGCTCTGTCATGCGCTCCTTCAGGGGCCCCTCCCAACCAGTCTGTCATTCCTCTTCTTCCCTCTCCTATTCTTGTTTTTACTCTCAGCTTGACATGAAGTCATCTTTAAGAAGTGTTTGAAATATTTTTATTTTTTCCTGAAGTATAATTGATTTATAATATCACATTAATTTTAGGTAATAGCTACAGCATACTAATCCAGTATTTTTACAGATTATACTCCATTAAAAGTTATTATGCCTAGGTCATATCCATGAAATATAGTCTAAAATCAATTATGTGGATGCTAAATCAACTCTAAGATTTAATGCTCAACCATTGTATAAAAGAAGTTAGAAGATAAAGAATTTCCATATAAAAAAGTTATTACAAGATAATGTCTATAATTCCCCATGCTATACCACGTTTTCTCATTGCTTATATATTTTATACATAGTAGTTTGTGTCTCTTAATCCCTTCCCCCTAATTTGTTCCTCCTTCATCCTTCCTCCCTTTGGTAACCACTAGTTTGTTTTCTTTGTATGTGAATCTATTTCTGTTTTGTATTTATGTTCGTTTGTATTTTTATTTTAAAAACATGTTTATTTATTGCTTTGGGTGTTCGTTGCAGCGTGCAGGATCTTTCACTGTGGCAATCATGCTCTCTGTGGCTCAGAGGCTTAGTTGTCTTACGGTATGTGGGATCTTAGTCCCTCAACCAGGGATTGAGCCCACATCTCTTGCATTGCAAAGTGGATTCTTAACCACTGGACCATCAGACAAGTCTCTATATTGTTCTTATTTTTTAATTCTTATTTTAAAATTTTTATTTGTATAATTTAAACAAAATTTTATGCAATTTTAAAGGTAACTTTCCATTTAGTGTTTACAAAATATCATTATATTCCCTGCATTGTACAATACATCCTTGAATCTATCTTATATCCAATAGTTTGAACCTCCCATCTTATCTCCCCTCTGTTCCCCACTCCCCCGGTAACCATTAGCTGGTAACCACTAATTTGTCCTCTGTATCTGTGAGTCTGCTTTGTTGTTACTTTATTCACTAGTTTGTTGTATTTTTTAGATTCCATGATGTCATGATATTGTACAGTATTTGTCATTCTCTGTCTGACATTTCCTTAAGCATGATATTCTAATTTGTCCTCTGTATCTGTGAGTCTGCTTTGTTGTTGCTTTATTCACTAGTTTGTTGTATTTTTTAGATTCCATGATGTCATGATATTGTACAGTATTTGTCATTCTCTGTCTGACATTTCCTTAAGCATGATATTCTTTAGGCCCATCCATGTTGCTACAAATGGCAGCAGCTCATTTTTCATGGCTGAATAATATTCCATCATACATATATGTTAGTCACTCAGTCATGTCTGACTCTTTAAGACTCCATGGACTGTAGCCTGCCAGGTTCCTCAACCCATGGAATTCTCTGGGTAAGAATACTGGAGTGGTTGCCATTCCCTTCTCCAGGGGATCTTTCTGATCCAGGGATTGAACCTGGGTCTCCTGCATTGCAGGCAGATTCTTTACCATCTGAGCCACCAGGGAAATCCCTTATACGTATATACCACAATCTTTATCCATTTGTCTGTTCATGGGCCCTTGACTTTCTTCCATACCTTGGCTATTGTAAATAGTGCTGCTCTGAACATTGGGGTATGTGTATCTTTTCAAATTAGAGTTTAATGAGATTTTAGCAAATAAATTTCCATAAAGCCACTTAAAACTTTGCAACTTTAGGAAAATACTGACCTCTTTGAATCTCAGTTTGTAAAATGAGAATAATATGACACCCCTACTATATAAATAATAATAATAATACCTAGCACTTATTGTGTGCTTGGTACAGTTTTAAGTCCTATATGGGTATTACCACATTTAGTTCTCTTAATGACTTTACAATGTATGTGCTACAACTTTATCTCACATACAAAGAAGAACTGTGATGAGGTGACAGGGTCATGGTTTGAATCCTGATTTGCCCACGAGAGCCCTCTTGTGTGACCATTATGCTGTAGCTCCTTAATGTAAGAAATTGTTAATATTATCTGATGAAAACATTTGGATCAAAAAAATAGCTTATCTAGTGATTTTGTCTGTGTGAACCACCCATTCACATAATTGCATATTAATATGATTGAATGTTTAGAAATGAACCATTTCAGAGAATCAAAAAAGGAAAAAAAAAGAAAAAAAGAATCAGCTGGAATATCTGGTTTCTGATTGATTTCCTGTTCAGAAGTTCCCTAAAAGTAAACTTAATTATAGTGTTGATCTTGGTAGATTAGAACATGTGAATAGCTTGGAGTATTTTGCCAACTGGACCAACCTTTTTCAGGTTGAGCCTCAGTCGCCAGAGGCAGTGGAAAGATCTACTTCATTCCTTGGTAATCAGCCTGTTTGATGGAAGGCAGGGCTAAGTCCAGGAAACATATAAGACCTGGATCAGAGGAGTTGGCCTTCAAGGCTGACTCCTTCACTCCTGGCTAAGTGACATTGGGCAAATCACTTAACCCTTTCAAGTCTTTCTTTGCAGTGAGGTTCAAATTGAAATAATAGAGGTGTAAGTTGCTTGTCAACCATAAAGACTTGAGAACGTATACCTTGAGAAGGTATTTTTATATTTTATATTTATATCAGTGCTTAATCCCTCATATTGACACTGTGGTATATTTGGAAGCAGTAGTATTCTTCACTGAAAATTCCACTCTCTCCAAGACAAGTGATCTGGGTTCCAGTCTTACTCTATACCCAACCGTTTGCAGCAATATTTTCTTACCTGGAAAATGAGGGATGTGTGTGGATGGAGGGTTTCTAAATGATCTCAGGGAACTTGTGCCATTTCATCATCAAAAGTACTGAGATATTGTCTCTTCCTTCTTCCTTTTTTTATAATTTTATTTCTTTTTGGCTGCACTGGGTCTTTGTTGCTGTGCACAGGCTTTCTATAGTTGTGGAGAGCAGTGGCTACTCTTCCTTGTGATGCCTGGTTGCCTCATTGTGGTGGCTTCTCTTGTTACAGTGCATGGACTCTAGGCGAGTGGGCTCAGTAATTGTGGATGCCTGCACTGGCGCCCCACTCCAGTCCTCTTGCCTGGAAATCCCATGGACGGAGGAGCCTGGTGGGCTGCAGTCCATGGGGTGGCTAAGAGTCAGACACGACTGAGGGACTTCACTTTCACTTTTCAGTTTCATGCATTGGAGAAGGAAATGGCAACCCACTCCAGTGTTCTTGCCTGGAGAATCCCAGGGACAGGGGAGCCTCGTGGGCTGCTGTCTCTGGGGTCTCACAGAGTCGGACACGACTGAAGTGACGTAGCAGCAGCAGCCTCTAAAGCACAGGCTCAGTAGTTGTGCCGCCCAGGCTTAGTTGCTCCTCAGCATGTGGGATCTTCCTGGACCAGGGATCAAACCGGTAACTCCTGCATTGACAGGTGGATTCTTTAGCACTGAGCCACCAGGGAAGCCCTGAGATATTTTCTTCAGCTATTTATTAACAGAGGTTGCTACTGTTGCATTTCCACATAGTTGAAGCACATCTACAAAAGACACCCGAAACTGTTCTTTTGACTGCTAGGAACAGACAGCACAGCTATGGATCAAAAGGGTATCACACAGACACACACAGACACCCTTCAGATGCAGTCTGCCAAGGGAAGGAGCTTGGGTGTGTGTGTGTGTGTGTGTGTGTGCTTGGAGAACACCCCAAGTGCCTCGTTGGGGTGGACACTGCAAGAACACAGAGCTGTGAAGAGATGTTCAAATCCCAGGATGCAACTAAGGTTGGTAAAATGTGCCCTGCTTAGACTATCAGAGCTACAAAGGTCAGCGTGGACAAGGAGGAAACTGACATTGAGAAGGAATACATCAATTGCCTGAGGCTCCACAGAAGATCAGCAGTTAGCAGGCTGGAACCCACCTCACCTAATTCCCAGGCCAGGGGTCTTTCTATTGTCCCATGCAGCCTTATTTACTAAGATGACATTGACAAAATTATCCTAAGGAATCACTCAAAGAAATCATTGCAAAACACCAAAAGAAGACAAAATTCTTGACACACTCAGATGATTTATGTTTTTCACTCATCTGAGACATGTAGATATTTTAGCAACACCTTTTTTTAACTAACTTAAAATATGCACACATAATAACATTCCCTGCATCATTGCTGAGAGTTACACATTATCGTAAAGAAAATATTGTGATATCAAGCTGATGAAACTTTATATTTGAAAGATTTCTCTTTTTGATGTTCTGGTTCATAGACGTCTGCAGCAGTTCTCTAAAAGAAGTCTTCTATTTTGTGTGAAACATAATGTAAACATTTACTCCAGATCAACCAGAAGGAAAGGCATAGTGGTGAAAAAAATAATTGAAGGGTAATGGCATGTTTAGACCCAGTGAGACCTGAGGTTCATGGTGAGCTATTAGCCAAATATGAGTCTACAATAGTTTATTATAAAAGCAAGTATTATACTTGGACATTTCCAATGGAGTAAGCTGTATTACAGCCAGAATTATAGTATTATACTCAGGAGTATAATAGGACTGTTATAATACTGCTATTATACTCCTATTATATCCAGTGTTTGCCAGTCCTTTAATTTAGCATTGAGTCTACTTTTGTATTTCTCTTCAAGTAAATTCAATAAATGGCAAGGGAACAGTAGAAAAGAAGAAGCTCAGTGATTAAAGCATTGAGAATAAAACCTTTGAATTATGTGATAGATTATTTGGGAAGATGTTATTAGCTGCTAAAAGAAGAGGGACAGTCATAGGAGGTATCAGAAAGAATACCTAATTACAAGATTCAGTGAGAATTAGATGGTAAACCAATAGCTAACATTTATTGGGTACTTATGTTTCAGGCACTGTGCTAAGTACTATTCATGAACAATCCCATTTAATCCTCATAAAAACGTAAATGGGAGTATTGCCCAGAGTATGATGGGTTTTAATTATAGAATTTGTCTTTATGACCAGTCATAGAGATAGGAGGATTAGAAACTTCAGGCTTTTGTTTTAGCTATTTAAATAAAGTGAAAATCTGGTTGTATTTCAGTTTATTAGGAGCTTGCCAATGGCACTGGATGCTGTAGGTATAATTTCTTCCTATACCAAGTGGCCAAACTGGACTTCTTTACAAAGAACCTTTCAGCTGAAGGACTTTTATTCTTTATTGTAATGTTTTCAAAGCAAGGATTCCTTACTTTCGAACGCTAGATGCACAAAAACTGTGAAAATGAATGGTTGACTAGGAACTCAAGTTTATTATTATTGCTATTTTTAAACTTTTTATTTTATACTGGAGTATAGCCAATAAAGAATGTTGTGACAGTTTCAGGTGCAAGGCAGAGGGACTCAGCCATACATATATATGTATCCACTTTACCCTAAACTCCCCACCCATCTAGGCTGCTGCTGCTAAGTCGCTTCAGTCATGTTCGACTCTGTGCGACCCCGGAGACGGCAGGCTGGGGTCCCCACCAGGCTTCCCCGTCCCTGGGATTCTCCAGGCAAGAACACTGGAGTGGGTTGCCATTTCCTTCTCCAATGCATGAAAGTGAAAAATGAAAGTGAAGTCGCTCAGTCGCATCCGTCTCTTAGCGACCCCTGGGAATGCAGCCTACCAGGTTCCTCGGTCCATGGGATTTTCCAGGCAAGAGTACTGGAGTGGGCTGCCATTGCCTTCTCTGCCCATCTAGGCTAGGCACCCCTAAATTGAGAGAACAGGATAGAAATTATTTAGGGCCTCACAGCTGGCAGAAGAAAATGCAAAACCTCTCTGGAGAAACACTTCTTCAACCTAGGGTACACAAGATTTCCATAGATAGATCCACAATGAAGAGAAGTTCACAACCTAAAATTATAAATACTAGAGATCCTTGTGGAGAAGGCAATGGCACCCCACTCCAGTACTCTTGCCTGGAAAATGCCATGGATGGAGGAACCTGGTAGGCTGCAGTCTCTGGGGTCGCTAAGAGACGGACGCGACTGAGCGACTTCACTTTATCACTTTTCGCTTTCATGCATTGGGGAAGGAAATGGCAACCCACTCCAGTGTTCTTGCCTGGAGAATCCCAGGGACGGCGGAGCCTGGTGGGCTGCCGTCTCTGGGGTCGCACAGAGTCGGACACGACTGAAGCGACTCAGCAGCAGCAGCAGCAGAGAGCCTTGTGAGTGACAGTGCATCAATTAATAGAACTATCAGGCGGAGACTATCAAATCCGCGTGCTTAAAGTGACACAAAAGAAGGAATAATATCATAAAGCATAAGATTCTGAAAAAGAATAGGCATATCTTAAAACTATTAGAGATGGAAGCGTATAGACACTGAAGTTAGTTGATAGGTTAACTATGCTGGCTGATAACTAAAAAGAGAGTTAGTATACCAAAAGATAAATCTGAGGAAATTAAAAAAAAAAAGAAAATGTTGGAAAATATGAGACATCAAGAGACCTTGAAGATATAAGAAGATGAAACATGTATCTACTAGGGGTTTCAGTGATAAAGAATAAAGAGAATGGTGTAGAGGTAATATTCAAAGATAGAGAAACTAAGAATTTTTTCATTGATTTTTTGTTGCTGTTGTTGTGGTTAACTAAAAACATTAGTCCTAAGACTCAAGAAGCTTAACAAAATTCTTGACAAAATAAGTAAAATAAATCCACATTGAGACCCATCTTAATAAAATTACAGAATATCAAAGACAGAAAAATATAAAGGCAAATTTAGGAAAAAACACAAGTTAACAACAAAGGAATGATAGTTTAACTAGCTGGAGGTTTCTCAATAGGCAATGATGGGAGTCAAAGGACAGTGGAAAACTATCCTCAAAGTCTTAAGAGAAAATAAATATTAACCTGAATTCTATAGCAACTTAAACTTTAAGAAGAAACTCTCCTCTCCCTCTAAAACAATATTTTCAGACAAAATAAAGCTGAAAGAATTTAGCAGCAAAGAACCTCACCGAAGGAACTACTGAAAGATGTAATTCAGAAGAAATAAAATTGAACTAAAAAGTGTAAGGAACGGTAAGCAAATGATTCTGTTTTCTCTAACCGCTGCTGGATGTCCAGTGGCTTACACAGGGTTATTGACAGCACCTGAGTGTGAAGACAGGATAAGGAGACAGGATGCTATTGCTGCGCGTGTATTTTTATCTATGTGTAACACATTTTCCTATAGGCACAGCATTTCAGACAGTGATGAGGTTCCCATGCGGGCCTTTCAAAGCCTATTGAACTCAGATGCTACCAACACGGAACACTATCTGAAGAAAGAAATACTTGAGTCCAGAAGGAATGAAGCAAAGAGCTTAACATCCCTAAATTACCAAGTCTAAAGCTCTAGAGTGATGGCAGTCAGTCATGGGGATAGGAGCAGTGAGTCCATGAATATCAGATTCCTACCGGAAATTCTAGATTCTTTCCATGAGGAAGCATGCATTCTTCCCTGGACTCGAATTAGAATTTGCTTTTTCTTTAGTGTTTATGGACAATAAAAATGGAGGAACAAGAACTTTGGGAAAAAAAATCACCAAGGATGACACGATGGCTAATAAGCCTTTGGATTTCACATAAAGGGTCCTTTTAGGCAAATACTTTTTTAAAAGCCTAGCTGAGTTGCCTGAAACACATTTTAGTGCCCAGTCATTTTTCTGGAAAGAAACTCACCCTTGGACTGATGATTGGGTGGTTATGCAAATACACAAAGCCCAGAAACCCTCTGGATGGAAGGAATGCCTGAACCCACCAGGAGGTGGGCACTGACAGTCTTGAGAAAGGCAAGGAAACAACAGGTGTTCTTGGTTGGCACCAAGGGTCGCTGCTGACAGTCTCATAAAACATTTACAAGGTTGGCCAATGCTGGGGTAGGGCCCGAGCCAGGGCAGGTGCAGTGAAAAGGCAAATTCCAGGGCAGCTGAAAATGGAGAGATTGTAGCAAAGAGACAGCCAAGTAGGAAAACTAAAGTTATCCTGTACCCGCCTCCACACCCACATAGACATGAAATAAGTGGGCTCAGGGTTCTGCAGGGCAAAATGGAAGTCTGAGAGCAGCAAGTTAACTTGTTTGGTGTGAAAAAGACCAGAAAACAGCAAAGGAACACAGAACCAAGAGCTATAATGTTGGTGTAGTTCTAACAGAAGCTTTTAACAGAAATGCAGTTACTTGACCATAGAAAAATTAACTTTTTGATCAGATTAAATCTATTGTTTAGCATGGTGTCATCAAATGAAATGAGAGATCAAGAAATCATTAGAGGGAATTCCCAGTGGTTGGGGATCTAAGATTCCACAAGCTGCATGACTGGGCTGGAAAAAAAAAAAAATCATTACAGCATGCTTTTCCATAAAAGATTTTAATTTAAAAAAGCCTAGCTTTCTAAAGAATAAAATAGTTAATATTCTAGAAAGATGTCAACAAGCCTAATGAGCCTTTAATTGAGAAATAGAATAAGGATATTATAACTAAGGAGCATAGCAGAATGAGAGCTGAAATTCTGGCTAGAAGGGTTATGTTAACTTGAAAAGTAATTTATGCCACATGATAATCTTACCTACTGAACTCCTTATTTTCTTTTTGTTTCTTTTTGACTCAGAAAATATGGACAATAGACTCTCCCCTGTCTTTTTTCCTCCTTCCTATCTTAATCATCATAACTATCACATGAAAATAGTTTAATTATTTCCCCTGCTCCGAGTCCTTCATTCCAGCAGGAGTGTTTGCCTGAAAATCCAGGGAGCTACATCAATTCAGTTTGACAAATATTTACTGAATGTCTGTCATGTCCAGTGAGGTACCAGAGACTGCAGCTATAAAGACAGGATGGTATAAAGGTGAGTGACAGAGGCAGGCAGGTAATTCTTATGAGCTGGATGATAGACGTGGCTGAAGGGAGTACTGTGTGTGCCTGGGATTTATTATTAACAGGGGCCTAGTGCTTAGGACTCGGAGAAGGCAATGGCACCCCACTCCAGTACTCTTGCCTGGAAAATGCCATGGATGGAGGAGCCTGGTAGGCTGCAGTCCATGGGGTCGCTAAGAGACGGACACGACTGAATGACTTCACTTTCATTTTTCACTTTCATGCATTGGAGAAGGAAATGGCAACCCACTCCAGTGTTCTTGCCTGGAGAATCCCAGGGACGGGGGAGCCTGGTGGGCTGCCGTCTCTGGGGTCGCACAGAGTTGGACACGACTGAAGCGACTTAGCAGCATCAGCAGCAGCAGCAGTGTTTAGGACAGGAGCTTTCAATACTGACTGCTTTCTAATATTTCTCATGTTCAAAACACCTGAGGAGATTAAAAAAAATCTGTTCTACAGTTTTTACTACCTGGATAATGGGCTAATTATCTGGGTGAGGCTCAGGCCCAGTCCTTTCCAAAGGTTTCTTAGCTTAACAGCTATTGATTTAACAATGGGCAGTCTTGGGAATTCCCTGGAGGTCCAGTGGTTAGGACTTTGCACTCCCACTGCAGTGGGTGTGGGGTCTATCCTTGGTGAGGGAACTAAGATCCCACATTTCAAGGGGCAGGGCCAACCTCCTTCCCCCAGCCCCCCTCCCCCGAACCAAAACAAAACAAGAAAAAGGGCAGTCTTACTCCCAAAGCCTGGTTTCAAATTCAACCAGCCAAGGCCTCAATTTTCTCATTGCCAAGTAGGGATAATGTTAGTTTTCACCAGTGGTGGACATTTGCTGGGTAGCTTGCTTTCCACTGGGAATGGCCCTCCCTGACTCATAAGGTGCCCGTGGGGCTGCTAATCCCATTACCTGCTGACCTCTGATGGAAAGGGATGTCTACAGGACTCAAGGCCCTCGGAGTATTTGGTCTGCGCACGTGTTGCGCATGTGATCCATTGGGGCCATCCAAAGCCTTCCATGATGGAAAGGAAGAGAGGGAGAGGCAGGGAGAGCAAGAGAGGAGCGAGCAAGCCAGGAAGATCTGTTCCTTTGGACCTCTGAGTATACACATGGAGGCAGTTAATCTCCCCAGGTGTACCAAGAGTGTCTGGCTGCAAACGAAGCCTACCATCAGAGTGAAACAAAGCTGAGAGATGAGAACAGTTACAGAATCCTGATAACCTCACCTGGTCCTCTGGATTCACCTATTTCTGAAGCTAGGAATACCTGTCCCTGGGCTTTCCAGTTGTGCCAGACAATTAATTCTCTAATGCCCAGCTCTTTGGGGTCAGTTTTACATTATTTGTTACCAAAAAAATGTCATGAGGCTTCTGTGGGGATAAAGTGAAATAATGTAGGGAAAACACAAATCCCAAGATTATTATAAACAATCCTCACCCTCGTCACCATCGCAACATTGTTCTCGTTGCTACCAGCACCTGTTTTTTTTCTTAAGTGGACTGTAGAATGGGCTGCAGTTTTGATATTTTCTGACTTCTGTACTGTTTATTAGAAAGAACTCAGAAAATTTTGCTCTACAATTTTTTTTTTTTGGGTTATCCTAGCCGTTGCTCTCAGTTCCATGAAGGAATGATGACGCTTCAAGCTTTGGGTCCTTTGAATATACCCAACCTTCAGAGTTTCATGCCGTAATAGGCAGAGGAATAGATGCTACTTAGAAGACATCTGTTCTTTATTTTTTAATATTTTTTTTTTCTTATTTGGCTGTGCCAGGTCTCAGTTGTGGCACTCAGGGGAGTTTTGATCTTTGTTTCAATCTGTTTTTTTTTTTAATATGCTATCTTTTAATTGCAGCATGCAAACTCTTACTTGTAGCATGTGGGATCGAACCCAAGTCCCCTGCACTGGGCGTGTGGAGTCTTAGCCACTGGACTACCAGGGAAGTTCCCAAGTGTTTTTACATTTTCACCATTAGAAAAATAAGCCCCAGTGTCCACTCTGAGGTTTATTTAATGCTCCTCATGTGCCCATGGCATGTTCTACTTCTGCAGGTTTTGCGCTTCCACTTTGATTCAAAAAGTCCTTCCTCACCTTTACTTTGTCCATCTAACCCAGTTGCCCCACAAGACCCAGATCAGATTCCTTGGAGCTTACCTTGAACACTGTCTCTGAATTCACTCCCCTTTCCTTAAATTTTTAATGTCATATTTTGGTTTGTTTTAAATGTATATTGCTTTATCTCCTCAACAAGATGGTGTTTTCATTGAAAACAAGGGAATTCTCTGTACTTTTCTGAGTTTCCCTGCACACAACTGCTGGTTCAAAGAGCATACTTCAAATTAGGCAGTTCTTTCAGAGGCAGATGAGGAATTGCACTGGTTGGCTGTAATGCTGCTTAGTAGACTGAGATGCAAAAAAGTCGTAGCAGTCTTTATAAGCCATAGTTCCACCTGTAGGGAATTCTGGGTACTGATTCCTAACTGCCTTTGCAGTTTGAAGTCGAGTCAAGAATTTCTTTCCCTATTGTCTTTTCTTCTACTTCTGCCACAATTCTGCCTTGGAGACTGGCATGGAAATTTAAGCTCCATTGAGTTAAACATGAAATCTTGTTATTTATACTATAATCTAGTCATATTCTAAGAGTCTATGTCAATTTAAGAAAAAAAAAGTTTTCTCCTGGCCTTTTTCTTTATTGTTACGCTGAGCAGCTACATACGCTGTCCAGTGAGGTCATCACACCCTTCTTGTGTGTGATGAGATTCCTGTTGCTTTAGACCAATATAGATGATTATTTAATACATCAATGAACATATCTGGCTCTTCTCCCCAGCATAATTAGACTTGCTTTGTTAAAGCCATGGTTGAAATGGATAACCAGTCCCGTTCTTTCCTTCCATTTTGAATTCTTAGTGTTGGCTTTTGTGTTCGTTTGGCAGCTTTTCTATTAACATGCTGGAACATGCTACTAAAGGCTGCTTCACCTTGGCTTCAAGATTATACATTGGCCAGTGTCCACCAGAAGATGCAACGCATTAAAAGCCCTTTGAAAACTGTAAAACTCGGTAAAAGCAAGGGCTGCTGTTATAATGAGAAGGTTCTTGATTCTGGTAGCTGCAGAAGAGAGGTGTTTAACTTTAGTTCATCAGCTTAACTTCCTCAGGAATTTGGTTAACAACATCATAGCATGCCAACATGGACATGGCTTACTGCACATTCAGATCTGGATTCTTTACTGATTAAAGAAAAAAGCAAAAGAAACCCCAACACACGCACACATGCATGTACCCCTATATGTACAATTCAAGGAAAATACTGAACATATGAAGAAAAATTGCAAAAAAGCATCTCTACCAGGAAACTAACTACATATTACCACATTACATCAAAAACTGCGAAATAAGTGATTATTATTCAATAATCTTAGCCACCTACAAAGAAAGGGCTGTTTAACTTTAAGGACCATTAAAACAAGCACAAATGGATATGTTTTCAGTTATATCCATTGAATCAAACTTTAAGCATGGGGAATCAAGAGTATTTTGTCATGTAGAATTAACACATATTATAAAATACATGGTATTAATAAATAAGTAAATAATCAAATTCATAAGAAATGGACACACCAACCTTTCAAGAACAGCTTTATTGAATAGACAGTAAGCCCTCGCTCTCCATCATTACATACATGAGTGTCAATTATGAAATCAGAAAAGAAGTTGTATCTTTTTTTAATTAAGATTTTCCAGCGCAGCAGCATACCACTGAGATCCAGTCATAAGTGAGTGTCAACAAATCACAACTTTCTGATGTTTCTCATAATTACTGGTACTATTTAAAGTTGTAAAAATCTCTGCCGGGTATTTGAAAACCTGTGCAGATAGTTTAATAATAAAACAAAGCTCTTCTCACCCAGAGATTACATCCAAAGGGACTCAGGCCAATGTTGTTGCCAAGTCGTGTCCGACTCTTTGCGACCCCATGGACGGCAGCATGCTAGTCTTCCCTGTCCTTCACTATATCCCAAAGTTTGTTCAAGTTCATGTCCATTGAGTCAGTGATGCTATATAACCATTTTATCTTCTGGTACCCTCTTCTCCTTTTGCCTTCCATCTTTCCCAGTGTCAGGGTCAGATACACACAAAATAATCCCAGTACATATGGTGTTCCATAAACCTCAGTTCAGTCACTCAGTGTGTCTGACTCTTTGTGACCCCTGGACTGCAGCACACCAAGCCTCCCTGTCCATCACCAACTCCCAGAGCTTGCTCAAACTCATGTCCATTGAGTCAGTGACGCCATTCAACCATCTCATCCTCTGTTGTCCCCTTCTCCTCCTGCCTTCAATCTTTTCCAGCATCAGGGTCTTTTCCAATGAGTTAGTTCTTTACATCAGGTGGCCAAACTATTGGAGCTTCAGCTTCAGTATCAGTCCTTCCAATGAATATTCAGTATTGATATCCTTTAGGATCGACAGGTTTGATCCCCTTGCAGTCCAAGGGACTATCAAGAGTCTTCTCCAACACCTCAGTTCAAAAGCATCAATTTTTTGGCACTCAGCTTTCTTTATGGTCCAAACCCGTGTCTCTTACGTCCCCTGCACTGGCAGGCAGGCTGTTTACCACTAGTGTCATCTGGGAAGCCCCAGTGAATGCTAAACTTAGTGGAGTGAAAAGTGAGATTTTACAGTGTCTCGACTTATTTTCTCAACTGTCAAAGCTAAAAAGTAACTTTACTATAAACTTGGAAAGCACCATCTCCATCAGTTGATCAAAATGAGCACCACCATCTGATTGTGTTTTAACTTAAACATCTGGGTGGATGCAGGGGCCATGTACTGAAATCAGAAAGTTTGAGACAAAAGTCAGTTGGGAGTAGAGACTGGAAATTGAAAGTTCTGTTTAGACCACACTGACTTTAAGATCTATATGCAGTAAAATTTATTGATGCTATCTAATAGGCATTTGCATATATGAGCATAGAGTTGCTGGGAAAGGTAAGAGCTGGAGACACACAGGCTAGTGGTCACCAACATATTGGTGGCATAAAATAGGCCACCTGGGGAAAGCATGAATTCAGAAAAGAATGGGGGCTTAAGGCAAAGCGCTGGATACTCCAGCATATGGGATTCCAGTGGAAGAGTCTGAGCAGGGAGAAACAGAAGGATTTGGTATCATAAAATTCAAGAGAAGAAGTAGGGTAGTCAGCCAGTGCTGTTGTGAGAACGGGTAAGATTAGAACAAAGAATTGGAGATAAAACCAGTCAATCTTAAAGGAACTCAACCTTGAATATTCATTGGAATGACTGATGCTGATGCTGAAGCTCCAACACTTTGGCCACCTGATTGGAAAAGACCCTCATGCTGGGAAAGTTTGAGGGCAAGAGGAGAAGGGGACAGCAGAGGATGAGATGATTAGATAGCATCACTGACTCAATGGGCATGAGTCTGAGCAAACTCTGGAAGATAGTGAAGGATAGGGAAGCCTGCCGTGCTGCAGTTCATGGGATCGCAAAGAAGTGAAATGAAGTGAAAGTCGCTCAGTTGTGTCCCACTTTTTGAGACCCCATGGACTGCATAGCCCATGGAATTCTCCAGGCCAGAATACTGGAGTGGGTAGCCTTTCCCTTCTCCAGGGGTTCTTCCCAACCCAGGGATTGAACCCAGGTCTCCCGCGTTGCAAGTAGATTCTTTACCAGCTGAGCCACAAGGGAAGCCCAGGATTGCAAAGAGTCAGACGTGATTTAGCGACTGAACAAGAACATTCACCAAATTATACCGAGTTTCTATTGAATGCCAAGCATTATGCTGGGCCAAAGGAGAAGAGACACAAGTAAGAGAAAATTAGTATATGGTGTGATGACAACCACAGGGACTCATAGGGGAGGTGGAGGTAAGGAGTGAATGGAGGCCTTCAGGAGGAATACATGCTGGTGTTCAGCACTGAAGTGTGGGTAAGGATTAACCAGAAGTGTGATGAATTCGCTTAGGCAAAGGAAACCCATGCACACAATTATGGAAGCAATCAGAGAACTACAGGTAAATTGATTTGAATGCACTGAATGTATATATACATACATATGTTGTTTAGTTGCTAAGTCATGTCCAACTCTTTGTGACACTATGGACTGTAGCCCACCAGGTTCCTCTGTCTGTGGGATTTCCTAGGCAAGAATACAGGAGTGGATTGCCCTTTCCTTCTGCAGGGGATCTTCCCAACCCAGGGATCAAACTCTTATTTCCTATATTAACAAACGGATTCTTTACCACTGGGCCACCATAGGGCTTCCATACACACACACACACACACACACACACACACACATGAAGGAGCAAGGTCAGATGTGGCAGGAGAGGTAGCCAAGGGCCAGATGATGAAAGTCCCAGGTCCTTACGAGGAACTACCTGGTATCCTACAGAAAAGGACAGGAAGTATCCTGCCATGTCAGAGATGCCAGGGAGACGCCAGGCTGATTCTGGCCATGTTGTGGAAGGTCTGTGTGTTCAAGTGCTTCAGGTTCTTGCAGATCCCCGCTTGAGGCCACGGGAAATTGTCCTTGGTTCCAAAGTTGGGAAGTGACCTGATGAACATAGCTGTTGGGGATTAACAGGAGAGCAGGGGGCAAACATAAGAATGCACTATTGAGAACGTTTTATTTGGGTATAAGATCTGCATATATCTGGTAAACCATAATCGCTCTCTTAATTATATAGTACTTTACTGAGTTCCCTGGTAGCTCAGCTGGTAAAGAATCCACCTGCAATGCAGGAGACTCCAATTTGCTTTCTGGGTCAGGAAGAGACCCTGAAGAAGGGATAGACTACACCTTCCAGTATTCTTGGGCTTCCCTGGTGGCTCAGATGGTAAAGAATCTGCCTGCAATGTGGGAGACCTGGCTTCGATCCCTGGGATGGGAAGAGGCCCTGGAGGAGGGCATGGGAACCCACTCCGATATTCTTGCCTGGAGAATCCCCATGGACAGAGGAGCCCGTTGTGCTACAGTCTATGGGGTCACAAATAGTCAGACATGACTGAACAACTACACACAGCACAAGCATTTTCATCTGGCCCTCCTGTTGGCACTGTTTTCCTACTTTTAGTAGTGGAAGTGAGACTGAGATAGGTGACTAGGCCAGAATCAGTCACTGGGAATAATAGTGGAAGGCCCTGGACCAAGACCTTATAACTATGATAACTTGGGTTGTTATGCTACCAAGAGAGATCTTGGGACACCTTCCATCGGGAAGAACTTATGGTTGAGCCCCGTTAGGAGACAGGGTACCTCCAGAGATCAGAGTGGCTAGGCCACAATACAGATATTTACCACCAGAGGGTGCTCTTGCCCAAGAGAAAATTGGCAGTTCTTGCAGTTTATTAAGGTCCTTTGCTAATGTTTCTTTTCTGAGGTTCTTCAGAAAGGGCTGTATGAAGACTCTGACAGTAGTAGCCTGTGAACTGAAGGGTTGACCTGTAGCCTTCCATAGTTTGTATCAAGGGAGATTGGTAGAAAAATGCTTAATTCTCTCCAAGAGAATTCTATACCTTATCTGTGGGGAAGGGAGGAACAGATAGTTCATAAATAAAGCTGTTACGGTGACTGGCGATGGATGGATTACTTCCTGCTGTTCTAATGCAGGAGTTAGTTCCTAAGCTGTACTGTGCTTCCCAGGAATGATTCCTAGTTAAGGGGTTTTAAGAACTTTGATATGAGGAAGCTATACAGACGACCCATCATTTTCCTTTCTGTGCCCAGGAAGGCTTGGGGCATGTTATGCGTTGAATTGTTCCTTCCTCCCCCACAAAAAAAGATAGGTTGATGTCCAAACTCCTCACACCTGTGAATGTGACCTTATTTGGAAATAAGTTGTTTTCATATGTAATCAAGTCATGATGAGGTCTTACGGAATTAGAACGGGCCCTAATCTAAAGGCTGGTGTCCTTATAAGAAGAGGGAATTTGGACACGGAGACACACAAGAACAACATGTGACGACAAAGCAGAGATTAGAGTGATGCATCTTCAAGCCAGGGAATGCCAAGAATTCTGGCAGGCACCAGAAGCTAAGAGAAAGGCACGGAACAGACTCTCCCTCAGACGGAACCTTTCCGACACCTTCCTTTTGGAATGTTGACCTCCACGCTGTGAGAGAATAAATTTCTGTTGTACTAAAGCACCCAGTTTGTGGCAGTTTCTTATGGCAAGCCTAAGACACTAGTACAGAGGTCAAGGGTCCGTCCTTGCAAAATAGTGAAGCAGGTACCTCTGGGAACTGAAACTCTTGCCTGATTTATTGTACTAACTTCATCGCATCTTGCTTATCTTCCTCCACCCTCCATATTGATGCCAGAGTCATAATTGTTGTTTGTTGTTCAGTTGCCAAGTCATGTCAGACTCTTCGAGACCCCATGGATTGCAGCACACCAGGCTTTCCTGTCCCTCACCATCTCCCAGAGTTTGCCCAGAACTCATGTCCATTGCATTGGTGATACCATTCAACCAGCTCATCCTCTGTCACCCTCTTCTCCTTCTGCCTTCAATCTTTCCCAGCACCAGGGTCTTTTCCAATGAGTCAGCTGTTCGCATCAGGTGGCCAAAATATTGGAGCTTCAGCTTCAGCATCAGTCCTTCAGTGAGTATTCAGGGTTAATTTTCTTTATACTAAAATCCAAATCCTCCAGTGGCGTGCCGTAGTTTGTCCACAATAGAAGCAGACCTACAAAGCACTGCCAGACGTGGACACTGTCCAGCTTCATAGCCCTTTCTTGTCTCACTCATTGCACTCGTGTGTGTGTGTGTGTGTGTGTGTGTGTGTGGTGTTAAGATGCTAAGTCGTGTCTGAGTCTTTGTGACCCTGTGGACTGTAGACTGACAGGCTCCTCTGTCCATAGGATTCTCTAGGCAAGAAAACTGGAGTGGGTTGCCATGCCCTCCTCCAGGGAATCTTCCCAACCCAGGGACTGAACCCTCATCTCTTATGTCATTAGCAGACAGGTTCTTTACCACTAGTGCCACCTGGGAAGCCACAGTGTACTGATAGTTCCTTACAACTGCACTTCTTTTTTAGCCCTTGGTGGTTTCATGCAGATGTGTCTTTGCCAATGTAAAGATTCAACTCGAATATCACCTCTCTAGGAAGCCGTCCTTCACCTCTGTAAGTGAAGAATTTGTCTGATTTCAGCACAGAGCCTCAAAAACTCTTGGAGTTTCCTGAGTGACAGAAGTGTCTTTGTTATGCTAATATTGTGACTCGAGGTAGGTCCCCAGATAGCTCCAGGTCACCAGAAGGTTGGAACTTTTGGTCACCAGATCTTCAGGGAGTGAAGCAGGACTGGAGACTGAGTTCAGCCACGTGGCCAATGACTTAATCGTGCCTATGTAACCCCAATAAAAACGCTGGGTACAGGACTTCCTCACTGGCCCAGTGGTTAAGAATCTGCCATCCAATGCAGGGGATGTGGGTTGGATTCCTGGGTGGGGAACTAAGATCTCAAGTGCCACAGGACAACCAGAGAGCCCTTGAGATTTAGAGCCCGTGCTCTGCCACAACAGAAGCTGGTGCACCCGAACAAGAGGCCCTTACACCGTAACGAATGCCCATGCACCACAACTAGAGAATCTCCCCCACACCGAAAATACAGAAAGCCCACGCACCACAACAAAGACCCAACACAGTCAAAAAATAAACTGAAACCAAAACCTTGGATCCCAAGCTCATGGAGCTCCTTGGTTGGTGAAGACACTGATGTGCTGGAAGGCGATGGTCCCTGACTCCTCCAGGACAGGCTGTGGAACCTCTGTACCACCTCCTAGAACCCATCTCCCGTGTTTATTTCTGTGTGTGTAATAAAACTACAATCAGTATAGCACTTTGATGAGTTCTTCTAGCAAATTCTCATACTTGACGGGATAACGGAGACCCATGAATTTATAGCCAGTCAAAAGATCACGTGAGCTGGGACCCTTCAAAATGCAGCTGGCATGTGAAGTAAAGGCAGTCTTGTAGAGGACTGACCCTTTAACTTGTAGAGTCTGATACTGCCTCCTAGTGGTTGGTTTCAGAATTGCATCGTAGTATGCCCGGACACGAACTGAACTGACTGATGCCCGGACAGTCAGTTCAGTGGCTCAGTCCTGTCCGACTCTTTGTGATACCATGGACTGCAGCACACCAGGCTTCCCTGTCCACCACCAATTCCTGGAGCTTGCTCAAACTCATGTACATGAAGTCGATGATGCCATCCAACCATCTCATGCTCTGTAGTCCCCTTCTCTTCCTGCCTCCAATCTTTCCCAGCATCAGAGTCTTTTCTAATGAGTCATTTCTTTGTATCAGGTGGCCAAAGTATTGAAGTTTCAGCTCCAGCATCAGCCCTTCCAATGAATATTCAGGACTGATTTCCTTTAGGATGGACTAGTTGGATCTCCTTGCAGTCCAAGGGACTCTTGGAGAGTCTTCTCCAACACCATAGTTCAAAAGCATCAATTTTTTGGCGCTCAACTTTCTTTATAGTCCAACTCTCACATCCACCGTGACTACTAGAAAAACCATAGCTTTGATGGGCTTTTGTTGGTAAAGTAATGTCTCTGCTTTTTAATACACTGTCTAGGTTGGTCATAGCTTTTCTTCCAAGGAGAAAACATCAGCTAATTTCATGGCTCCAGTCACCATCTACAGTGATTAGAACCCCCTCAAAATAGTCTCTTACTGATTCCAGTGTTTCCCATCTATTTGCCATGAAGTGATGGGACCAGATGCCATGATCTTAGTTTTCTGAATGTTGATTTTTAAGCCAACTTTTTCACTCTCCTCTTTCATTTTCATCAACAGGCTCTTTAGTTCTTCTTCACTTTCTGCCATAAAGGTGATGTCATCTGTATATCTGAGGTTATTGAGATTTCTCCTGGCAATCTTGATTCCAGCTTGTGCTTCACCCAGCCCAGCATTTCACATGATGTACTCTGCATATAAGTTAAATAAACAGGGTGACAATATATAGCCTTGATGTACTCCTTTTCCTATTTGAAACCAGTCTGTTGTTCCATGTCCACTTCTGACTGTTGCTTCCTGACCTGTATACAGATTTTTCAAGAGGCAGGTCAGGTGGTCTGGTATTCCCATCTCTTTCAGAATTGTCCACAGTTTTTTGTGATCCACACAGTCAAAGGCTTTGGTGTAGTCAGTAAAGCAAAAGTAGATGTTTTTCTGGAACTCTCTTGCTTTTTTGATGGTCCAGTGGATGTTGGCAATTTGATCTCTGGTTCCTCTGTCTTTTCTAAATCCAGTTTGAACATCTGGAAGTTCATGGTTCACGTACTGTTGAAGCCTGGCTTGGAGAATTTTGAGCCTTACTTTGCTAGCGTGTGAGATGAGTTCAATTGTGCAGTAGTTGAACAGTCACTGGCATTGCCTTTCTTTGAGATTGGAATGAAAACTGACCTTTTCCAGTCCTGTGGCCACTGCTGAGTTTTCCAAATGTGCTGGCATATTGAGTGCAGCACTTTCACAGCATCATCTTTTAGGATTTGAAATAGCTCACCTGGAATTCCATCATCTCCACTAGCTTTGTTCATAGTGATGCTTCCTAAGGCCCACCTGACTTTGCATTCCAGGATGTCTGGCTCTAGGTGTTATCTGAGTCATAAAGATCTTTTTGGTATAGTTCTTCTGTGTATTCTTGCCACCTCTTCTTAATACCTTCTGCTTCTGCTAGGTCCATACCATTTCTGTCCTTTATTATGCCCATCTTTCCATGAAATGTTCCCTTGGTATGTCTAATTTTCTTGAAGAGATCTCTAGTCTTTCCCATTCTATTGTTTTCCTCTATTTCTTTGCATTGATTGCTGAGGAAGGCTTTCTTATCTCTCCTTGCTGTTCTTTGGAACTCTGCATTCAAATGGGTTATCTTTCCTTTTCTCCTTTGCCTTTGCTTCTCTTCTTATCTCAGCTATTTGTAAGGCCTCATGAGACAACCATTTTGCCTTTTGTTTTCTTGGGATGGTCTTAATCACTGCCTCCTGTACAATGTCACGAACCTCTGCCCATAGTTCTTCAGGCAATCTGTCTATCATATCTAATCCCTTGAATCTATTTGTCACTTCCAGTGTATAATTGTAAGGGATTTGATTTACGTCATACCAGAGTGGTCTAGTGGTTTTTCCTACTTTCTTCATGGTCTAGTGGTTTTTCCTACTTTCCTCATGGTCTAGTGGTTTTGCCTACTTTCTTCAATTTAAGGTAATTAAATTCTTCAATTTTAGGCAATAAGGATTTCATGATCTGAGCCACAGTCAGCTCCCAGTCTTGTTTTTGCTGACTGTATAGAACTTCTGCATTTTCAGCTGCAAAGAATACAATCAATCTGATTTTGATTTTGACCATCTGGTGATGTCCATGTGTAGAGTCCTCTTATGTGGGTTTTAAAGACAGTCTTGTAGAGGTCTTTTCTGGTGGCTCAATTGGTGAAGAATCCACCTGCAATGAGGGAGACCTGGGTTCCATCCCTGGGTTGGGAAGATCCCCTGGAGAAGGCAAAGGCTACCCTCTCCAATATTCTGGCCTGGAGAATTCCATGGACTGTATAGGCCATGGAGTTGCAAAGAGTCAGACCAACTGAGCGCCTTTCACTTTGTAGAGGACTGACCATTTAGCTTGTGGAGTCCGACACTGTCCCCTAGTGGTTGGTGTCAGAATTTCATGGTAGTTTGCCCAGGTGGGTTTTGACAGCACAACCTCCTGGGCTTCTCCACCTCTTCTCCAGTTGGTGTTAGAACCTGTGTTGTTTTTACCTGTCCGCAAGAAACCCTCCTCCACAATTAATCTATGTTGTCTGAGTGGAGCTAATTTCATTTCTTTGGCTCTAGAATAAGCATTTGATCCAGATCTGGCTGATAAGGGTACTCTGTTTCACCTCGTTGCTTTTGAAAAGGCATGGAATCCAAGTCAACCCCATAAGATCAGTTTGACAGAGGAAAACCCTCTTTCCATTAGGGTTGTTAAGCTGATAATAAGCAAGACCAGAGCTTCTTAATCTATCCTTGGCACCATTTGCAGAGAATCTGCCTGAGAATGATGTCAACACACATAAAAAAGAAAAGCTAAGAGACGATTGTCCTAATAGACTTTTTGAAACCCTGAAATGTGGCTGCATTTGAAGCCAGAAATAACCTTCTGAGCCTCCTAGTTATGTTAATCAGTAAATTCTCTCTCTTATGTTTTTTTAAAATAATAATAAAGCTATTGGATTTTAATATTCTTATTTATTTATATTTGGCTGTGTTATGTCTTGGTTGCAGCACGTGGGACCTCTGTTGCATCATGCAGGAACTCTTGTCGTGGTGCACAGACTCTCTAGTTGTGGTACACAGGCTTAGTTGCTCCATAGCGTGGGGGATCTTAGTTCCCTGTCCAGGGGCTGAACTCAAGTTCCCTGCATTGCAAGGCAGATTGTTAACCACTGGACCACCAAGGAAGGCCATAGTAAGTTCTTTTACTCAAGCTATTTTCAGGTAAGCTTTCTGTCCCTTGCAACCAAAAGAACCGATGATAGACCATCCTTCCAGAGCCACCTATGACTCTCATTTCTTCCATCACACTCATAATTGTTTGTCTGCCTAGATCAAGAGAAGAGTGACGTTTTGTGTGTCTTCAAAGTCTACAATACCTACCTCAATGCCTAGAATTTGCTCTATCACTCTGTTGTGTCTGATTCTTTGCCTGCCAGACTCCTGTCCATAGGATTTCCCAGGCAAGAATACTGGAGTGGGTTGCCATTTCCTTCTCCAGGGGATCTTCCCTACCCAGGGATCAATTCTGTGTCTTCTGCACTGGCAAGAGGATTCTTTACCACTGAGCCACCCGGGAAGCTCAATGCCTAGAATGGTAATGTCCATCACATATTTTTTAAATGAAAGTTGGGTAACTAACCACCTCTTTCACAAGTGCTCATTTCCTCCCTACTGGCCTTCCTCTCACCTTCACCCCCAGAGTAGTATCCTTCACAAAATAACAGAGGGGAAAAAAGACGCCCATCTGGACATGGAAAGAATTGACTCATAGCACTAGTTCTTCTTTTTCGAGATATGTAAACTTAGCGAATAATAGATAACTAGTGTGAACCTACGGTGTAGCACAGGGGCTCAGATCGGTGCTCTCTGATAACAAAGAGGGGTGAGAAATGGGTGTGAGAGAGGCCTAAGAGGCAGGATAGATATGTACACGTATAGATGATTCACTTCACTGTACAGCAGAAGCTAACACAACATTGTAAAACAGCTATACTCCAATAAAAAAAAGTAAATTAAAAATATGATTCTCATTTCTCTGTCTAGCCTCAATAAATTGAGCGATGTATGAAGATTCTCTGAGAGGAAACTTGCATGACTCCAATATCTGCTAAAATATTAATAAGAAGTCAGGCAAAACCTGGCTTCCACAGCGGCTCAGATGGTAAAGAATCTGCCTGCAATGTGGGAGACCTAGGTTCAATCCCTGGGTCAGAAAGAGCCCCTGGAGAAAGGAATGGCAACCCACTCCAGTATTCTTGCTTAGAGAATCCCATGGACAGAGGAGCCAGGTGGGCTACAGTCCAGGGGGCCACAAAGAGTCAGACGCAACTGAGCAACCAACAGAAGACAAAACCTTAAGTTTTGGACTAAGTTAAGGACTAAGCTGTGAGCTTTTGCTGGAGTTGCTTATTTTAATAGATGATTCCTGAAGATTGAGAATTTTTAAAGGGTTTAAGAGGCGAAACTGCCAAGGTGGAATGGTAAGTTACAGATAAAATGATCTGATAGGTGTGCCCAGCTTAGTGGCCCCATACATCCCATCTTTCTTGGGTTTTGCTATTGAAACCACTATTGGAAAGATACAGGACAGGGCTAACTGCAAAAGATGGAACCTGATCAGATCTCTTCAATATATGCACTACCGTACTTGCAACTCAAATCATCAGAACCAGACCATAATCCAGAACTTGCCCAAAACCCACCGACAGGATAAATGTTTCGTTCCGTGACATTGACACCGTGTCCCCAATCTCAAAAGGAAAACATCCGCCATGAGAAAAAGATAGAAGGACTCAGTGAAGAAAGCAGGCTAAGCTAAATCTCTCAACTCTTACCAAACAAGAATAAGGGTTTTGGAGACTGCCCTAGCCTCTGGGTTTTTATGGACAGCAATGTCTTTTTCTCCTGTGGGTATGAACTTATATGTCTTTATTTGGGGCCCAATTGCCCTCAAGGGGAAAGCGAGAAGAATTTCAAGAGCAGAACCATTGCAAAGGACATACGCAATGACTCTGGTGTTCCCCACCCCCACCTGCCCACAGACTGAGCCTTGGCAGGGCAGTAAGAAAGAGAGCTTGACTGGATGGAGTCCACTTTGGCTACCACCAAGCCCGAGGCCATGCCTGGAAAAGCAGAAGCAAGTGGAGGCAAAGAGGATCATCTCAGTTATTCAGAAAGGCCCTAGATTACTCCCAACACCTTCCTCAGGATTGAAAGAGAATAGCTATTGTGTCTTCTCTGGTACCTCAGCTGATATAGAATCCGCCTGCAGTACAGGAAACTGCAGTTTGATTCCTGGGTCGGGAAGATCCCCTGAAAGAGGGCATGGTGACCCACCCCAGTACCCTTGCCTGGAGAATCCCCATGGACAGAGGAGCCCGGTGGGCTTCATTCCATGGGGTAGAAAAGTCGGCTGAGCAACCGAGCACAGCACAGCTATTGTACAGGAAGGGGGAGGGTGATAGTGGGGGCAGACACAAAGGAAAGAAGATGTTATCAAATTATCCTGACCAGATTATTACACAATCTTTACTCTCCTCCTGAACAGACAACAAATGAGTCTACTAGGAGATTCCCAGGGATAACTGTAAGGTATGGGCCATTATATCCTGAACAACTAGGAACTGAGATCCTGGAGAAGGGATAGGCTACCCACTCCAGTATTCATGGGCTTCCCCGGTGGCTCATTTGGTAAAGAACCTGCCTGCTATGAGGGAGACCTGGGTTCGATTCCTGAGTTGGGTAGTTCCCCTGGAGGAGGGCATGGCAACCCACTCCAGCATTCTGGCCTGGAGAATCCCCAAGGACAGAGGAGCCAGGCGGGCTACAGTCTATAGGGTTGAAAAGAATCGGACATGGCTGAGTGACTAAGCACAGCGTAGCACATGGACCAAATAGGAGACTGATCACGAAAAAAATGACTTTTTAAAACTCCAGGGAGAAATTACTATCTACTTATTCAGTTCAGTTCAGTCGCTCAGTCGTGTCTGACTCTTTGTGACCCCATGAATCGCAGCACACCAGGTCTCCCTGTCCATCACCAACTCCTGGAGTTCACTCAGAATCATGTCCACTGAGTCAGTGATGCCATCCAGCCATCTCATCCTCGGTCGCCCCCTTCTCCTCCTGCCCCCAATCCCTCCCAGCATCAGAGTCTTTTCCAATGAGTCAACTCTTTGCATGAGGTGGCCAAAGCACTGGAGTTTCAGCTTTAGCATCATTCCTTCCAAAGAAATCCCAGGGCTCAATCTCCTTCAGAATGGACTGGTTGGATCTCCTTGCAGTCCAAGGGACTCTCAAGAGTCTTCTACAACACCATAGTTCAAAAGCATCAATTCTTCAGCGCTCAGCCTTCTTCACAGTCCAACTCTCACATCCATACAGGACCACAGGGAAAACCATAGCCTTGACTAGATGGACCTTAGTCGGCAAAGTAATGTCTCTGCTTTTGAATATGCTATCTAGGTTGCTCATAACTTTTCTTCCAAGGAGTAAGCGTCTTT
>SJYQ01001865.1:1238015-1306861 GCA_006410935.1 Redunca redunca | reverse complement strand
TGCAGAGTACATCATGAGAAACACTGGGCTGGAAGAAACACAAGCTGGAATCAAGATAGCCAGGAGAAATCTCAATAACCTCAGATATGCAGGTGACACCACCCTTATGGCAGAAAGTGAAGAGGAACTAAAAAGCCTCTTGATGAAAGTGAAAGTGGTGAGTGAAAAAGTTGGCTTAAAGCTCAACATTCAGAAAACAAAGATCATGGCATCTGGTCCCATCACTTCATGGGAAATAGATGGGGAAACAGTGGAAACAGTATCAGCCTTTATTTTGGGGGGCTCCAAAATCACTGCAGATGGTGACTGCAGCCATGAAATTCAAAGACGCTTACTCCTTGGAAGAAAAGTTATGAGCAACCTAGATAGCATATTCAAAAGCAGAGACATTACTTTGCCGACTAAGGTCCATCTAGTCAAGGCTATGGTTTTCCCTGTGGTCCTGTATGGATGTGAGAGTTGGACTGTGAAGAAGGCTGAGCGCTGAAGAATTGATGCGTTTGAACTGTGGTATTGGAGAAGACTCTTGAGAGTCCCTTGGACTGCAAGGAGATCCAACCAGTCCATTCTGAAGGAGATGAGCCCTGGGATTACTTTGGAAGGAATGATGCTAAAGCTGAAAATCCAGTACTTTGGCCACCTGATGCGAAGAGTTGACTCATTGGAAAAGACTCTGATGCTGGGAGGGATTGGGGGCAGGAGGAGAAGGGGGCGACCGAGGATGAGATGGCTGGATGGCATCACGGACTCAATGGACGTGAGTCTGAGTGAACTCCAGGAGTTGGTGATGGAAAGGGAGACCTGGTGTGCTGCGATTCATGGGGTCACAAAGAGTCGGACATGAGTGAGCAACTGAACTGAACTGAACTGATGTGGACTCTGTGGCTGCAACTGGTATACTAAGCGTGGCCAAGAGGAGTTACCCCACGTCCGCGGTCAGGGGCAGCGGCCGAGCGTGCCAGGCTGCAACTGCGCAGGAACGGCTGAGAGGAGATACCTTGCATCCGAGGTCTGGGGCGGTGGACGAGAGGAGCTACCCCGCATCCTCTGGAGCTACCCTGCGCCAGAGGCCAGGGGCAGAGGCCGGGAGGAGAAACCCCACGTCCAAGGTGGTGGCTGTGTGGGCGCAGGAGGGCCTAGAGGAGCTATCCCACACTGAAGGTCAGGAAGGGGCAGTGAGGAGATACCCTTTGTCCAAGGTAAAGAGAAGTGGCTGTGCTTTGCTGGAGTAGCCGTGAAGAGATACCCCACGCCCAAGGTAAGAGAAACCCAAGATGGTAGGTGTTGCAAGAGGGCATCAGAGGGCAGACACACTGAAACCATACTCACAGAAAACTAGTCAATCTAATCACACTAGGACCACAGCCTTGTCTAACTGTGAAACTAAGCCATGCCCACAGGGCAACTCAAAACGGGTGGGTCATGGTGGAGAGGTCTAACAGAATGTGGTCCACTGGAGAAGGGAATGGCAAGCCACTTCAGTATTCTTGCCTTGAGAACCCCATGAACAGTAGGAAAAGTCAAAATGATAGGATACTGAAAGAGGAACTCCCTAGGTCAGTAGGTGCCCAACACGCTACTGGAGATCAGTGGAGAAATAACTCCAGAAAGAATGAAGAGATGAAGCCAAAGCAAAAAAAAATACCCAGCTGTGGATGTGACTGGTGATAGAAGCAAGGTCCGATGCTGTAAAGAGCAATATTGCATAGGAACCTGGAAGGTTAGGTCCATGAATCAAGGCAAGTTGGAAGTGGTCAAACAAGAGATGGCAAGAGTGAACGTCAACATTCTAGGAATCAGCAAACTGAAATGGACTGGAATGGGTGAATTTAACTCAGATGACCATTATGTCTACTGCTGTGGGCAGGAATCCCTCAGAAGAAATGGAGGAGCCATCATGGTCAACAAAAGAGTCTGGAATGCAGTACTTGGATGCAATCTCAAAAACGACAGAATGATCTCTGTTCGTTTCCAAGGCAAAGCATTCACGGTAATCCAAGTCTATGCCCCAACCAGTAATGCTGAAGAAGCTGAAGTTGAACGGTTCTATGAAGACCTACAAGACCTTTTAGAACTTACACCCAAAAAAGATGTCCTTTTCATTATAGGGGACTGGAATGCAAAAGTAGGAAGTCAAGAAACACCTGAAGTAACAGGCAAATTTGGCCTTTGAATGCGGAATGAAGTAGGGCAAAGACTAATAGAGTTTTGCCAAGAAAATGCACTGGTCATAGCAAACACCCTCTTCCAACAACACAAGAGAAGACTCTACACATGGACATCACCAGATGGTCAACACCGAAATCAGATTGATTATATTCTTTGCAGCCAAATATGGAGAGCTCTATACAGTCAACAAAAATAAGACCAGGAGCTGACTGTGGCTCAGATCATGAACTCCCTATTACCAAATTCAGACTTAAATTGAAGAAAGTAGGGAAAACCTCTAGATCATTCAGGTATGACCTAAATCAAATCTACTTATTACACCTCTGGAAAAAAGAACAAAAAACAAAAAACTTTCCCAACCTGCTCCATGTATCTTTAAAGCTTCAATTCCCTGGGTTAAGACCTTAATCTCTGTTATAATGCATGTTCTCCTAGGAAGATAACATTTTAAGTCAGTCAGTTCAGTTCTGTTGCTCAGTCATGTCCGATTCTTTGCAATCCCAAGGACTTCAGCATGCCAGGCTTCCCTGTCCATCACCAACTCCTGGAACTTGCTCATACTCAAGTCTATCAAGTCTGTGATGCCATCCAACCAGCTCATCCTCTGTTGTCCCCTTTTCCTCCTGCCTTCAATCTTTCTCAGCATCAGGGTCTTTTCCAACGAGTCAGTTCTTTGCATCAGGTGGCCAGAGTACTGGAGCTTCATCGTCAGCATCGGTCCTTCTAATGAATTTTCAGGACTGATTTTCCTTTAGGATTGACAGGCTTGATCTCCTTGCAGTCCAAGGGACTCTCAAGATTCTTTGTCAACACCACCGTTCAAAAGCATCAGTTTTTCAGTGTTTAGATTTCTTTATGGTCCAACTCTCACATCCACCCATGACTACTGGAAAAACCATACCTTTGACTAGATGGACATTTGTTGGCAAATTAATGTTTCTGCTTTTTAATATGCTGCCTAGGTTTGTCATAGTTTATTTTCCAAGGAGCAAGCATCTTTTAATTTCGTGGCTCCAGTCACCATCTGCAGCCCAAGAAGATAAAATCTGTCACTGTTTCCATTATTTCCCCATCTATTTGCCATGAAGTGATGGGACCAGATGCCACGACCTTAGTTTTTTGAATGCTGAGTTTTAAGCCAGCTTTTTCACTATCCTGTTTCACTTTTATCAAGAGGCTTTTTAGTTCCTCTTTGCTTTCTGCTATAAGGATGGTGTCATCTACATATGTGAGTTTGTTGATATTTCTCCTGGCAATCTTGATTCCAGCTTGTGCTTCATCCAGCCCAGCATTTTACATAATGTATACTGCATATAAGTTAAATAACCAGGGTGACAATATACCAACTACCTTAACCTTAAGCTGAATGAGTTCCTGGTTGCTCAATATTTGTTAAACAAGGTTCTTTCAGTGTGTAAGCTATTATATACCCTGGGATCACTAGACACCTTCAGAGAGTCAATTTGTTAAATGGTACCCTATTGCTTCAAAGAAGCCAGGTGTACCACAGGGAGAAACTAAGTTTTTAAGATCATGAACATTGATGTGTTTTACCAAAGGTACCAAATTTCCTGTCTCTCTGAGCCAATGCTCTGGTATCAGACATAAATGACATCTTTGAATTCTTTTTGAAAGATTTCATGCATTTTTTCCCTCCTACTGGACATGGATTACTGTGAATTAAAGCAAATAAGTTAAAACTCAAAATTATTTTTAGAGTTGGTAGAAATGTGTTCTATGTAGATGAAGTGAATTTCCCATACTCACTGCATATAGTGGCTAACTCCTAGTTTGCCCTGGATTTTCCTGATTATAAAAGTCAAGGTCTTAAACTGAAAATCCTAAACTAAACCTGAATCCTTTCAGTCATCCTACCTTTTAGACAAGACCACAAATTCCTCAATGGCAGAGATTGGTTTACCAGTCCTATGTATCCACTGTCTTCCCCCTTCTTTTCCCGCCTCACAGTATCCAGTATAAACTTTACCAAATATCTGCAGTCCAAAGGACTGTCATCTAAGAAGCCAGAACTAAAAGCAGCAAAGGAAGATCACCTAGTTTTCTAGTATTTGGCTTTATTCTCTTAACATCCTGAATACTGAAGGGACTGAGAAGATCAGGAAAGGGAGAGTAAGGAAGATGGAGGATGCAAATTCAGAATGCTATTTATGGTCTAGAAAGAAGCTTTGGTTAAGTTATTGGCTTTTCTCCAAGGGTCAAACAGCTCCAAATTTCCAGAGGAAGCCCCTGGAAGGAACTTTTCCAGGAGAAATCACCAAGTAAGTTTCCTCAATGAGATCAAAGCAAGTGTCCATCTGGTGATTTCCTGTTCCATCTCCCTTCACCCCTGGAGATCATCTCTATGATGCAATTTACGGACTGTGATCAACCAAATACTTGTCACAGTTTCAAAGCTAAAGTATATTCACATGCTTATTGTTATAGTAACCATCAATAATATTAATAAAATCCTGTCTGGTTGAAACAGATGAATGGGACATGTAAACACAGACAAGAATAGCCATATCAGATGTCAACACAGAACAACATAAGCGTAACTGTCTGTATGTTGGTTATCATATTCCACCCTACCCCAGCAGCTACATCTGTCTTGCTTGTGCTTGAAACACCAATTGACTTCTGAGTAAGGGCTATATAAATAGGTATACAGCAGAAAAAAGTCTTCTTTGACCTCTAAAATAAGACAAAGAGAAAGGATTTACCATGACTTTAGTATTCCATGAAACTAGGAGTTCCCTGTGTAATATTCGTACATTGTTCACCAATTATTGTCATCATAAAACACATTGTCCATGAAGCTTGTTCTTATTAAATATTCACTTTGCACATGTAAGTTACTGAAAGAGTGGTTGATTTTAGCTGGAGGGTCAATAGACAATAGCTTGATGATTAGTACATTCTTATTTTGCAAAATGGCATTAATATAATCAAACCTTATTGGCTGTTGTGATAATCTAATGAGGTGAGGTAAAAGCTTGTAGCACAGTGATAGCGTACAAGTACTTGGCAAATGAAATATCGTCGAGGACTATCTAATACAGTGGTCATGGGCTTTGAAGTTTGTTCAAATTCCAGGCTTTTCATTTTCCAGCTGTGCATCTTTCGACAAGTTTCGTAAATCTCCTTCAGCCTTAGATGACTTTCTTCATTTACTGAGTGGAGAACTTAACAGTACCTACGTGGTAGGTTGTTATGAGAATTCGGTGATGTTATGTACCAAAGGTACTTCATTGGTTAAGACTTGGCTAGTACTCAATAAATAGTAGCAATTGCTGACATTACTCGTAATGGTGGTATTATAACTGTGAGTTGCTTAATCATGTGACAGAACAGTGTTGCAACAAAGACTTGGGGAAAAAAAAATTCTTGGTTGTGATTGGGGAGACAGGATGGGATTGTGTAGCTCATGATTACAATCTTTTGCTGTCCCTGTTTACCTTGGGACATACTGGAAGCGCTACTCTTTGAACTTCTGTTTCTAACTTTTAAATTTCACTTTCAAAATCCTAGGTATAAATTAGTGCTATAAATATGTTCTCTATTGTTTCTCTATTATGTTCTCTGTTGGTGCTAGACTTAAAGCCCATTTCTGATCTATTTCTAGGTTTCTTTTCTCCCACCTTTTTGTACTGTCATTCTGCATCTTTGCTGGTTCCCTTCTGATTTTTGTAGTCTGTGAGACCAGAATTTTGGTAATATATAGTCTTTATCAGTTGGAAGACTTTGATATCAGGAATAAGAATGAGAAGTTCATTTCCTGACATCATCCAACCATGGTGTTTCTGGTCTCAGAGAGATATTTAGCCCTTAATAATCCTCTTTCCAACATCTTTTTTTTTCTTCTGCTTTTCTTGTTCAGTCATAACAAGACATCTATTTTTAAGAAGGTTCATTGGAGCAGTCATGCCATGTAGAGCAGTAACATTTTAAAAATTTTCTTTCAATCAAAGAGGAGCATTTGTTTGCTAGTATGATGCTTACTTTCCTCCTTTTCTTTTTATGTCAGCAAACAATACAATAAATTGATTGTTTTCTCAGCACTCAGCTCAACAACTAGCTTAATGGATTAAAAAAAAAAAACCAAAATCTAGCAAACAAAGTAATTCTAGTAACAGAACTTCCTGGCTTTCTTAGAATCACACTAGGCAAAGCCCTAGACTGTTTGTTTGAGGCGGTAGGGTCTTGAGGCCTGTAGTTAATCTTTTATTGTCCTCAGCAGCCTTTGTTTACTGCAACTGTTTCATCTTCCCAACTAGATGTGGATTTCCTTTACAGAGAAACCTTTTCCTAGTTTGCTTTCTTTTTTCTAAGAACTGATCTCTACTCATAGTACCAAGACTCTGTGGCTATAATTGTACCAAACAACTATATTTTCTCCATGGCCATAGCAGTTTGTACCAATGGTAGACAGCCAAACCAGTCTCTGCCAATCAGAATCTTTCTCTTGGGAATTTGGAACCCAGATTCTGGGACACGAATTAGTTGATGGTGTCAGAGCAATAGGTTCAGGGCTGCAGGGCTGGGCCACTGTATTAGTTATTTATTTCTGTATAACAAATCACCCCAAAGTTAACATCTTTAAACAAGAAACATTGATTATCTCACAGTTTCTCTGGGTCAGAAATCTAACGGCTTAGATATCCACCTCTACCGTATTATCTCTCACAAGTCTGCAGTCCGAATTCTGTATATTGATACTTGATTGACCAGGGCTGTGGTTTATCTGAAGGATTGACTGTGGTACAATCTGTTTCCATTATTAATCCTATGGTTGTTGGTAGGATTCAGTTCATCATGGACTGTTGGACAGGTGGTCTCAATTCCTTCCTGGTCGTTGACTAGGGGCTTCCCTCCATGCTTGATGGGGCTCTCCCTAGGGAAGCTGGCTTTCACCAGAGGACAAAAGAATGAAGGAGAGAGAAGCACAAAATGGAAGCTGCAATCTCTTTGTAACCTGATGTTGGAAGTGCCATTTCATAACTTCTGCCATATTCTTCCCATTTGAAGGAGGTGGCTAGCTCTGTTCCAGACCAAAGGGTAGATGGTTACACAAGGATGTACATATTAAGAGGCAGACATTGCCGATTATCTTGGACGTTGCCTATCTCTAAGATGTAGGGTCATCTATGTCAGAGCGTAGCCTGACATAGGGTCAGTCTATGCTCTGACCCCCAGTGATTCTTGTTTCTCCTATGTGCAAAATAGACTTATGCCTACCCAGAAGTATGGCATTACAGCATCAGTTCAAAGTCTAGAATCTCACTGTCTAAGTCAGTTCCAGGTTTGGATGAGGCACCTTAAGAATTGTTCCTTAAATACTGCTCTTTGAATATGTTTTCTTTCAATCAGTAGACATGTAAGGCTAAAAAGAAATTATTTGCCTTCAGTATGTATAATACATAATTATGATACAGGCATGGATTAACTAGTCCATTCCTATTCAAAAAGACATGAGAAGCCACAAAAGATTTGCTAGTTAATAGGGACTCTGAAATTTGGACAATCAAATGTTGGAAATTCCTTGATTGTGTCTCAAGGCCTGAGAATAATACTTCATGGCTCTTGGCTCTGCCCTCTGGGTATCTTGGATGCAACCTGTGAGTCATTCTTTTTTTTTTGTATGAAAGGTAACAAGTTTCAGCTGAGAGGTTTTCTCAGCCTAGTTCCTACTTGTTAAATTTTGAGGTAAAACTCCCTCTTTTCATTTGTACTGCCTCTGCTCCATTTAGATGGCAGTGTTTCTGCTGATTTAATTCTCTCAGAAATATTGTGCGCTTCTTATGAATGTCATTGGAGTTAGGATTGCCATTAGATAAAGTCCATATTCATAAATCTTTTCGGAAAAGCCCTTCTTCACATTGAGCTGGTGCTTAAATAAATGAGGGACGATGCTTTAAGCTTTTTAGAGCACATGCTGTTTGAGAGACTCCTTAATCTCTGAAAAGGGACTTTTGTGTGACTGAATAATACTATTAGGCATCACCCATTTTTTTCCCCCCTGAGGTCTGAACAAAACGTTTTATAGTCATACCCTGAACTTTATCTTTCAACCATGTTCTCCCAGCCAACCTCTTTATTTGCTCCTTACTTGAAACCATTTTTTAATTTTAGAATTGTTTGCCATTTGAAGTGACTATGAATTTTTTTAAAAAGCTGTTGATTCCTGGTTTCTTTTTGTTAAACAGTCCTATTTATTTCTCTTCTTTCACATTTGTAAGAAGAAAACCAGGAAGCACCTTCAACATTCTACTTGGAAATATTCTTAACCAGATCATACCTTTTATTAGGAACATTTTCTGCTTTCCACACAACTACAGATGACCAGTGTTGCTAAGCTTTCTGCCCCCACATAATAAAGATCCTCCTTTTTTTCAGTTTTTGATAACATGCACCTAAATTCTTTTTTTGAGCCATCACTGGCAGCATCCCTGAAGTCCAGATTTTGACTAAAAATGTGCTCAAGGCAATTTAGGCTTTCTCTAAGCATTGCTCCTTATAACCCTGTAACCTTCATCCACCTTCTGGCCCTAAAGAAATTCCTATATTTTTAGGTATTTGTTATGGTATCAGAATCTGTATTAGTTATCTGTATGCAAACATACCCCAGCACCCCTGCAATTTAATGGCTTTTAACAATAAGCATTTATTATCTCCATTTTTGTGGGTCAGGAATCTCTGAGTTATTTAGCTGTCTCTGCCTTATGGCCACTCACAGTTTCCATTGGAGTTTTGGCTGTGGCTGCAATCTCATCTGAAAGCTTGCCTGAGGTCAAATCCATTTCCAATCACTGTCACTCACGTGGTCCTTGACAGGCTTCTCTTCCTCTTGAGCTGTTGGACAGAAGTTCTTATGTTCTTAGTGGTTGTTATTTGGAGGCCTCCCTCAATTCCTTTCTCTGTGGGACCCTTCATGAATCAAATCATAAAATAGCAGCTGGTGCCATTCACAATGAACGAAGAGTGAAAGTTTAAAGGTTAGATCTCTTTAACCTAATCTTGGAAGTGATGTGCTATTGCTTTTGTTGTATTCTATATTGGAAATGAGTTGCAGGGTCCAATCTACACTCAGGTATAATAGATTACATACGAGTGTCAAGGTGAAGATGTGGAGATCACTGAGGGTCATTTTAGAGGTCAACCTATCACAAGCTGCCATCTTATGCTCTAAGCAGGGACAAAGAAGAAACAAAATGTACAAGAAAGGTGGAGATAAGGACTACATTCTGCCTTAACTCTAATATCTTTCCAGTTCCTAACTATAGCCTTCACAAGGACCAATTGCATTACTTGCTCTTGGCTTCCATAATATATCCCTATAATCTGTGCAGCAAAGTCTCCTTTTTTTCTTCCCCTTAAGATAGTTTAAATGACTTCTGTTACTTGACCCTGAAAAAGCCTTGAGTAAGGCAGGATTGTACTTTATCAGTATAGGTCTAGACCCTTATTAGGTTTACAAACCACATTTGCACTAATTAAACAAAATGTTGATTTTTCATATGTCATTTTTCATATGACATATGACATTTTTCATATGACACCCTGTGGGACTCTGGTGTCATATTAAACATAACCCATCACCAGCAAGAATAACTCTTATTTCAGTGTTTGGTGTCAAGCATAACTTCTAAGGGATAGAATTTCATACAGATTAAGGGGTTAGATCAGGACCTGGTAGGCTGAGTTGTTTGTCATAGCTGTTTTTATTCAGTTTTACAATATTTGTGTGAGGATCAAACTTCCTGTCTTAGGCCCTTGCATTCCACGCATAGACAATAGTGCTGAGGGGAGATGCTAAGACTGTAATAACTGGGAAAGCAGAATCGAAAGTTGACCACAATACATTCCTTGCTCCAAATAGCCTGAGGCAGGGACCTTTATCATTAGTCTTAGCGTGGTCCAATGTATTTTAGAGTTTCATTCTTTCAGCTTTTCACCACTAACCCCATGCAAAGGGCTTGGCTCTGTGGTAACATGGACTGAGTGTGAAGTGTTCAAAATGTCATGTTTTGGCAAAACGTGGAAATTCCTTTGAGGACGACTGGCTCATTGTCAGAGATAATCCTTTTAGGAATTCCATGTCTGGCAAATGTGGCCTTCAATTTGTGGACTCGTGTGGTAAATTGGTATTGTTCAAGCTTTCCAGTCCTGAGATTTTTATTGTCGTTATGCTCTTTAATGATATATTCTCTGTTATTTTTTCTTCCAGATAAACATATTGGTGCCAATGTTCTGCTGTGGTCTGGTTGAACCTGGGATATCATTAATTAAAAAAAGAAAAATATATATATACATATATACTCTACAACTTTCAAGTGAGATTGGACTTTGCTCATGAGTCAGTTTATTTACTATTGAAACTACTGGACTGAAAAAAATACGCTCTTGATGGCGTTTCATATTCTTGCTGGGACCATGACAGAATTTGAAAACTTCAAGAGACCATAGGGATTGTCTGCTTCACAACTCTCAGTTCAGAAGCAACCTTAACTGATCCTGGGCTTGAAACCGGAGCTCTTGACTCTTTCCTTTCACTGTGCTATTTTTAAAATGATCAAGTCTCTTTTTGCTCAACAGCTTTATACAGCCAAGAGAAATGGAGCTTAACTTTTTAATGAACATCTTATGTCATTATCTCTTTCCTTCTACGGTTATTCTACTTTCAGAAAATTTCCAGAGATAGTAAACTCACATTTACCTAGAAGCCAAGTGTAATTTAACATTCCTAAATTTTCTAGACTCTGCAATCTTCGGATTTCTTTGACACTGAATGACAATAATTGGATACCCTGAGTTATGTGGCCGTAGGAAGTCCAATTCTCTCTCTAAGTATTCTGAGAATGCTCGGTTTGCAACAGGAATGATAGAATATCGTCTGGTTACTCATTTGCTTTATCCCACAATACACACACACAACAGTCTTGGAATAATAATACCAGTCCTTTCACCAACAATATGATTTGGAGTCTGTTTTTAAAGTTCCTTTGGTCTTTCTCTCTACGTGGTTATGTGACCAGCTGGATACACATTTAGGTTCTTTAGTTTCATTTTAACTTTTTTGGGAATGAATTTTTTAATTTAACTTTTTACAGCCATGTAAAATATGTACACAAGTTCAAAGTTAAATTTATAAAACAAAATATACAGAAGTCTTGAATTTTTCTGTGCATTCCACAATAGTCTTGACTTACAGTTAACTATTTTTTNTTGTAATCATTAATAAATATTGTTTCTTATCTAATTGTAGTGGCCAGAACTTTCAATACAATATTGAGTAAAAGTGAGAATATACATTACGTTCTTATTCTTAATCTTAAGGAGAGCTTATTCAGGTTTTTCCATAGATGCCCTGTATCAGGTTGAGGGAATTCCTTTCTATTCCTAGTTTGTTGAATTTTTGTGTTTTTTTCTTTTGGTCAGGAAATAACTTTGGTGTTTGTTAAGTATTTTTATGCTTTCATTGAGCTCATATATGGTTTTAAAATTATAGAATGTTAATGTGATATCAATAATATGATACTGATTTTAAAATGCTAAAAACATTACATTCTGGGTTATGCTATAATATCATTTTTATATATTGTAAGATTCAATTTGCTAAAGTTTTGTTTAGTCTTTAGGCATCCATGTTCATAACAGATATTTGTTTGCAATTTACTTTTCTTTTAATATCTCAGTCTAGGCATTTGGAATCGGGAAAATCTTGGCTTTTATAGAGTATGTTGGGAACTATTCTCTTCTCTTCAGCTTTCTGTAATGGTTTGTGTAAAACTGGTGTTATTTCTTTCTTAAATATTTGGTAGAATTCACCAGTGAAGCTATGTGGATTGAAGTTTTCTTCGGTGAAAGGCTATAGATTCAATTTAAGAAGAGCTATGGAGATATTCAGTTTGCCTACATCTTCTCTTTTAAAATTTATTTATTTTTAATTGGAGGAGAATTGCTTTATAATATTGTGTTGGTTTCTGACATACATCGACATGAATCAGCCATAAGCATTCATACGTCCCCTCCCTTTTGAAGTTCACACTTCCCACCCCCACCCCACCCATCCCTCGAGGTTGTCAGTTTTGCAGGGCAGCAGTGGACATGACTGAAGCGGTTAGCAGCAGCAGCAGCAGCAGTGGAGACACTGGCGGCCGAGATGGTAAAGAAATAGCATGCGATGCGGGAGACCTGGGTTCGATCCCTGGATTGGGAAGATCTCCTGGAGAAGGAAACGGTTACCCACTCCAATATTCTCACCTGGAGAATTTGGCTATAGTTCATGGGGTCGCAAAGAGTCGGACACAACTGAGCGACCTTCACTTCACAATGGAGACACAGACACACAGAAGAGACTTGTGGACACAGTGGGGAAAGGAGAATATGGGACAAGTAGAGAGAGTAGTACTGAAACATGTACATTACCGTATGGAAAACAGATAGCTGGTGGGAAGGCTATCTACATCTTTTATAGTGAACGTTGAGTTTGTGTCTTTCACAAAATTAGCCCATTTCATCTAACTTGTCAAACTTATTGGCAGAAAGTTATTTGTGCGTGTGTGTGCTCAGTTGTGTCAGACTCTGCAAACCTATGGGCTGTAGCCCACCAGGGTCCTCTGTCCATTGGATTCTCCAGACAAGAATACTGGAGTGGGTTGCCATGCCCTCCTCTAGGGAATCCTTCCAACCCAGGGATCAAACCTGTGTCTCCTGCAGCTTCTGCATTGCAGGCAGATTCTTTACTGCTGAGGCCTCCGGGAAGCCTGAAAGTTGTTTGTAATATATTTCTTTATTATTCTTTTAATATTTATCAACTTTGGAATGATGTTACCTCTCTCATTTCTGATACTAATAATTTTTTCCTTTTCTCCTTTTCTCTTTAATCACTAGGGCTAGAAGGTTATCAGTTTTATTTATTTTCTCAAATAAGTTGCTTTTCATTTAATTGAATTTCTGTGTTGTTTTCCTTCTATTTCACTGGTTTTCATTCTAATCTCTATTATTTATTTTATTTTGTATACAGTGGGTTTAGTTAATTCCTTTTTTTCCAGTTCCTTCAGGTGGAAAAGTGAAAGTCGCTCAGTTGTGTCTGACTCTCTGTGACCCCATGGACTATACAGACCATGGAATTCTCTGGGCCAGAATACTGGAGTGGGTAGACATTCCCTTCTCCAGGGGATCTTTCCAACCCAGGGATTGAACCCAGCTCTCCCACATTGCAGGCAAAACTGAACCACCAAGGAAGCCCAAGAATACTGAGTGGTAGCCTATGCCTTCTCCGGTAGATCTTCCTGACCTAGGGAATCTAACCCAGATTTCCCTCATTGCAGGCGGGTTCTTTACCAGCTGAGCCACCAGCTGAGATGGTGGGAGCTGTCATTTAATTGAAACTTTTGTTACTTTCTAGTAAAGGAATTTTATTAAAAAGCAGAGACATTGCTTTGCCAACAAAGGTCTGTCTAGTCAAGGCTATGGTTTTTCCAGTGGTCATGTATGGATGTGAGAGTTGGACTGTGAAGAAAGCTGAGCACCGAAGAATTGATGTTTTTGAACTGTGGTGTTGGAGAAGGCTCTTCAGAGTCCCTTGGACAGCAAGGAGATCCAACCAGTCCATCCTAAAGGAGATCAGTCCTGGGTGTTCACTGGAGGGACTGATGCTAAAGCTGAAGCTCCAATACTTTGGCCACTTCATGCAAAGAGTTGACTCATTGGAAAAGACTCTGATGCTGGGAGGAACTGGGGGCAGGAGGAGAAGGGGATGACAGAGGATGAGATGGCTGGATGGCATCACCGACTCGATGGACATGAGTTTGAGTGAACTCCGGGAGTTGGTGATGGACAGGGAGGCCTGGCATGCTGTGATTCATGGGGTCTCAAAGAGTCGGACATGACTGAGTGACTGAACTGAACTGAACTGAAAGGAATTTATTACTATAAATTTCCCTCTAATCCCTGTTTGGCTGCAACTCACAAATTTTGAGATATTTTTTCATTGTCATACAATTTAAATACTTCTTAACCTCCCTTTTGATTTCTTCTTTTACCCATAGGTAGACAGTTTCTGTTATATATTTTCTGTGTTTTTTCTTATATAGCTCCATTGTTTGAAAAAATACTTGAGTAGTTTCAAATTCATTGAGATTAGTTTAATAGCTTAGAATATGATTTACACAATCTGTTCTCTTTTCCCTTTCCCTGCCATCTTTTGGACTGATTATTTTTTATAATTCTGTTTAATCTTTTTTTGTTGTTGATTTCTTATCCATAGTTCTTTGTTTTCTTTTCTTTCTTTTTATTTTGGAGAGTAATTTAGAGTTTGTAGTACTTATTTTTAAATTATAACTGTTTACCTTCAAGTCATTTTATACATGTTAAGTATCCTATAAGAAACTTATATAGAGCTCCAATTCTTTAGAGTCAGTCATTAGTTTCATTAGTTTCCTTTTGTGGTGTCATGTTTCCTTGATTTTTCCTGATTTCTATGGTCTTGGACTTGTTTCTGTGCATTTGGAGAAGTAGGTACCTCTTCTAGGCTCTGCAGGCTCCTTTGGAAGGCAAAGTCCTTCACCAGTCAGCCCCTCCAGAGATGCTGGGTGGGCTGGCTGGTGGTGTCTGTGGGCCAGTGGCCTCTAGGGACTGCTGGAGTCCACAGGTGGGCAGGTCTAGTGCCGTGGTCAACGGGTGAGCCAGCCTGGTGCTTGGGTCCATGGGGGCCCGCCTTGTGCTCAGGTCCGCAGGGGTCATCCTGGAGCCTGGGTTCCCTAAAGTGGGCCTGGGACTTGAATTTGAGGAATGGGCCTGGGACCTGAGTCTTTGTGTGAGTACAGCTGGCTCCTGGCTCCACACGGGCCATTTAGGTGCTGGGGACCACTAAGGTGGGCCCCCGTGTCTTAGTCTGTGGGAGTTGGTCTGGTACTAGCATAGTCTTGGGAACCTGGTTTCACTGGAGTTGACCCAGAAGCTGGTGCCATGTGAGGTGACCAGGCACTAAGACAAGCCTGGTTTGGAGTCAGCCTGTAACCTGGGGTTTGAGCATAGCAGGATATTAGCCTGCAGGTTGAGTCTGGGGGGCTGGCCTGCTAGGGTTGGTTTGAAATTTGGGTCTATGGGACCCTGTCTGGAGTCAGGGGCCAGCTTGGCAGTGGGATGGGCTGGGACTTGTGCTCCTGGGAATCCACTGGGAGCTATCTAGGGCTGCAGGTGGGGGCCTACTGCTCTGGTAGCCGTGGTGAAGGGTGTTTATTTCACTCTCTTTTCCCCACAGGGACAGTGCCTCTCTCTGTGCAGACTCGCTGGGAAAGGGACAGTGGGAGTAATGTGAATCTATCTTTCCTACTCTCTCCAACACCTCTTTCCTTCTTTCTGTGCTTCATCCATGTTCTGTAACCCCTCACCTGGAATCCTTAGCTCTTGTGAAGGTATTTTCACATGTGAATGGTTGTTCAAACTGTTCTTTTGGGAAGGAGAGCAAGAAATTCCTATGACACCATTTTCTGATGTCACTCCAAAAGTCTGTCACCTCTTCCTTTGAAAGATATTTCTACTCAATAGAATTCTAGGTTGAAAGGTTTCTTCCCTCAATTACATTGCTCCATTGTCATTTGAATTGCATTATTTCTGACAAGACTCTCTTCCTCTGTATATAATGTGCCAATTCTCTTTGACCACCTTTAAGATTTTACCGTTTTCATGAGATTTAAGCAATTGATCCGGAGAAGGTGATGGCACCCCACTCCAGTACTCTTGCCTGGAAAATCCCACGGATGGAGGAGCCTCGTGGGCTGCAGTCCATGGGGTCGCTGAGTCGGACATGACCGAACGACTTCACTTTCACTTTTCACTGTCATGCATTGGAGAAGGAAATGGCAACCCACTCCAGTGTTCCTGCCTGGAGAATCCCAGGGACGGTGGAGCCTGGTGGCTGCTGTCTATGAGGTCGCACAGAGTCGGACACGACTGAAGCGACTTAGCAGCAGCAGCAGCAAGCAATTGATCATGATGTCCTTTGCTGCATTTTTCTTAATGTTTTATGTACTCATGGTTCTATGAGGTTCTCTGGACTGTGAGTTTCAGTTTATATCAAATGTGGACAATACTTTGGCCACTATTTCTTAAAAAATTGTTTCTTTTCTTTATGCCACTTTAAGACTTGAATTACACATACATTAGGTCACTTGCAGTTGTCCTTTAGCTTACTGATGACGTACTTATTTATTTATTTAAAACTCTCTTTTTCTCTGTGTGTTCTATTTTTGATAGTTTATACTGTCATTTTTCAGATCACTGATCTTTTCTTCTTCAAAATCTAATTTACTTCTATTTTTATCCAGTATGCTTTTTATCTCTAAAATATCTGTATTTTATCTATCCGTCTTATCTTTACATCTTCTGTGTCTCTACTGAACATGTTCCGTATTTTCTCTAGCCTCTTGAACATAGGGTATACAGTTAAAATTTATATGTGGTGGCAAATATTTAACAACTGGCTTTTTGGCCAAAACAAAAAAACAAAAACTTCACAACATCTCAGCTTTTATTTGTCAATTTTCAAATTTTTGTGCTTTAAATTATCCCACTCTGGCTAATTTCAAACTACCAACATATAATCATTGAATGTAGAGTTGAGAAGAGATGCAAAATAAGAACACACTACTTCACAGTATCTTTATGACATGAATATAATAACCTTAACCTCAGAAGCATAGATCATACTAAAATGTAAGAAAATAATTAGCAAGATGAGTTTTGGTATTGGTTACCTTTGCTTTAACTATAAATTATTTAGTTGTGAGTCTATATAAGTTTAACAATGGTCATATTTAACAACTGACTTGTAAAATTCCCGGTAATTGAGAATAATTGAAAAATTGGCTCTCCTGAGCCAGTATGACCTGATTTCGGTACACCATTGGATAATAATTCTCTTAATATCTCTATCTATTAATTCTATCTGTGTCATTGCTGGGTCAGTTTGCTTGAGTTTTCCCCTCACTATGGGTCATACTTTCTTTTGTTGTTTGATGTCTAGTAATTTTTAATTGTAAATTTTACCTTGTTGGATATTGGATATTTTTGTATAAATAAATAAATAATAAATATTATTGCCTTTTTTTGGTGACACCATTTGATTTCTTGGAAATAGTTTCATATTACATGCTTGATTTTAAGTTCTAGTTTGTTTGTTTTTGGTGGGACATAGCAGCATTTAGCATAGGGTTACTTTTTCTACAGTACTGTGGCAAAAACTCTTTTAAAGAGTACTGTACCCAATGCCCTGTGTTGAATTCTGCACTCTGACTGGTGGGAATAGAAACCATTCCCCAAGAACCCCCAAGAACTGTTTCTTCTAATCCTTTCAGGTGTCTCTTTCCCTGCTTATGTAGTTTTCTTACATGGAGGAATTGATCAATATTCAGATGAAGACTCAAGGAGGACACTTCACTGATCTCTCTCTCTTCCTCTTTCCGTCTTCATCCTCTTTCTCTCTCTGTCTCTCTCCCCTGCCACTCACTCCCCCTCTCTCCCTCTCTTTCCCTCCCTCCTGTCTAGTATTTTCCCCTGTGAACCCTGGCTGCCTTGACCTCCCTAGATTTCCAGCTCTTATCTACCCAACCCCATGAGAAGAACTCTGAGATCTCCCTGGGTCCTCCCCACCTGCCCTGTGGTCTGGATGCTGTCTCTGGGCAACACACTGGGACAATACTAGGGCTACTGCTGGTTCTCTTTTTCAGAGAAAAAAAGATACTAGATGTCTTCCATTGCTAGATGTTAATGCCCTTCATTGCTAGATGTCTAATGTCTTGATAATCATTGTTTATGTATTTTGTCTTTTTGTTTTACTTGTTCATATGAGATGGTACATTTGGCCTCTGTTAATCCATCTAGGCTGGCACTGAAGTTTCTAAACTTATTTTTTAGTTTAAAAAGTTCACTCTTTTAATTTTCTATTTATCTTAAGGCATTATCAATTTTATCCATTCATTTGCCCCTTCTCATTTAGTTGTAATTACTGATAGTATATATTATTTTATTTATATTCTTTTCTTAGTTCTATTTTTTTCCCTAAGGATTCTACTTAATGATGTATGTGTTCTTTCAATACTTTGATCATTTTCTTAATTGATTTTTAGCTCATTTTAAAACATTAGGTTACAGTTTTTATGTTTTGTACACATAACCTTTTGGAGCACTTTATTGTTTAAAAGGATGTTATTCTGCTCTTTATTTCTTTTTAAAATGATCTTATATGGGTTTTGATTATGATCCTTGCTTGGGTCTTATTTTAAGTAAAACGAACATTTCTCTGTTTTCAGGATTGTGGGATGGGCCAAGATAACTTCTCAAATTTCATAACTCGAGCTTCCACATCTGTTTTTTCACAAAGAAATTGACAAATAGACTCATGTTTTCTGTTATTGTCTTTCCCTAACCCCTCTCCCCGTTTTGCTTTTGTTTCTCCTTCATTCTGTATTTGAATAGTCTTAGGAATTTCTCCTTTCTGTTGAGATTTATCCTGGGTAAGTATTTTAGATTGTTAATTTCAAGATTTCATGCAGCTTAGATGGATCCAGGTTCTTCATACTTCACTGTGTACTCGCTGTACTCACTCTGAACAGTGAACCTCTCCCAGTTCAGCTACTGACCTTAAGTTGGCCCATCGCCCTTTCCAGTGCGTGTCTATTGGGGATTTTGGAGTTCTCATATTCTCAAGTGCACTAGACACTCTGCTATTTTCCTCTGTGTAGATCCTGATGCCATGCAAACTTTGTAGTTGTTGTTAGTTTTCTCTCTCTCTCTCTCTCATTTCTTATTTAGTGATTTGTGGTGTTCCCTGTCTTGTAGTTTTGTGATGGATTTACCCTGGGACACATTTGTAGCTATGTGCCTGGTGAGTCCCAGTGACGGTGGAGCCTGGTGGGCTGCTGTCTATGGGGTTGCACAGAGTCGGACACGACTGAAGTGACCTAGCAGCAGCAGCAGCACTAGGTAGAATAATAGTCCCACTCTCCCCACCCCTAAGATATCTCCATCCTAATCCTGGAACCTGTGAATCTGTTACTTTACATGGTAAAAGTTGCTTCACAGATGAAGTTAAGGATCCTGAGATAGGGAGGTTATACTTTATTATCTGGATGGGCCCAGTGAAATCATACAAGTATCTGAAAGTGAAAGAGGGAGGTAGAAGAGTCAGAAAAGAAAACACTGATGGAAGCTGGGGTTTAGAGCAATGTGATATAAAAAAGGCTTGACTGCTGGTTCTGATGATGGAGGAAGGGGATTGTCCTGGGTAGAAAGGAAAGGAAGACTTGAATCTTTGAAACTCGCCTAATTCAATGTTAAACTGGTATATTAGCTTCAACTATCACAAACTTAGTGGTTTAAAACAATAGAAATTGATTCTCTAACATTTTTGCAGCCTAGATGTCTGAAATCTAGGTGTTGGGAGGGTTGTGCCCCTTCCAAAGCTCTAGGAAAGAATCCTTCCTGACCTCTCCCAGTTTTTGATCACTCCAGATGTTCCATGGTTTTTGGCTGCATAATTCCAGCCTATGCCTCTGTCTTCACCTGGCATTTTCATCTGTGTCTTCTTTTCTGTCTCTTAAGGATACCTGTCATTGGACTTAGGGCTCATCTGGATAATCTAGGGTGAACTCCACTTGAGATCATTAACTTAGTTTTATCTGCAAAAACCCTTTCCCTAAATAAATTTACATTTAAAAGTTCCATAGTTTAAAATGTGGAAATTTAATATATATAATATATATAATTTTATTTATTTTAAAAGTAGACTATTTTTTAGAGTAGTTTTGGATTCACAGCAAAACTAAACAGATACAGACATTTCCCATGTATCTCTTCTTCACATACACATAGCCTCCCTTATTATCAACATTCCCCACGATAGACAGACATTTGTTACAACTGATGAACCTATGTTGGCACATCTTTATCACCTAAAGCCCATGGTTTACATTAGGGTTCATCCTTGGTGTTATATATTATATGGATTTAGATCAATTTATAGTAATGTAGCCACCATTAGAGTGATGCAGAGTGGTTTCATTGCCCTGAAAATCCTCTGTGTTCCACCTATTCATCCTTCTTTTCCCCTTAATGATTGGGAACTACATATCTTTTTATGGTCTCCACAGTTTTGCCTTTTCCAGAATGTCGTGAGGTTAGAGTCCTATAGTAGCCTTTTCTGATTGGTGTCTCTCACTTAGCAATATACATTTCTATTTCTTCCATGTCTTTTCGTGGCTTGATAGTTCATTTCTTTTATATATGCTCTTAAAAAATTTATTTATTTATTTATTTAATTTTGGTTGCACTGGGTCTTCATTGTTGTATATGGGCTCTCTCTAGTTGTGGCCGGTGAGGGCTAGTCTTCGTTGCAGCACGCAGGCCTCTCATTTCAGCGACTTCTCCTGGTGCAGAGCACAGTCTCTGGAGCACATGGGCTTCAGTAGCTGTGGCCTGTGGGCTCTAGAGGAGGGCTCTGTGGTTGTGGTGCACGGGCTTAGATGCTCCACAATGCATGGAATCCTGCACCAGCGATTGAACCCAAGTCCTCTCCACTGTCAGATGAATTCTCATCCACTGCACCACAAGAGAAGCCCTCGTTTGTTTTTTTTTTTTTTTCTTGGTACTAAATAACATCTCATTGTGTGATATANCAAGAGAAGCCCTCGTTTGTTTTTTTTTTTTTTTCTTGGTACTAAATAACATCTCATTGTGTGATATACCACAATTTATTTATCCATTCACCTTCCAAGGGACATCTTGATTGCTTCCAAGATTTGGCGGTTATGAGTAAAGTGCTATAAACATCTGTATACAGGCTTTTTCTTCTGTGGACATGAGTTTTCAATTCCTTTAGACAAATTTCAAGGAGTGTGACTTCTGGACTGTATGGTAAGACTATGTTTAGTTTTATAAGAAACCACTGAATGACCAAACTGTCTTCCAAAGTGACTGTGCCAATTAGTATTCTTTCCAGCAATGAATGAGAGTTTTTGTCACTGTATAATCTCAATATTTAGTGCCACTTGGTTATAATAATTTATTAGTTCCAGGAGTCTTTTATTATTATTAGTTTTTTGGTTGATTCTCCTGGATTTTTTACATATATAAATGTTATCATCTGTGTGAAAAAAGATAGTTTTCTTTCTTTTTTCCTAATGTGTTATTTTTATTTACCTCCTAATATATGTTCTTTTTTTGGTCTTATTTCATTAGCCAGGACTCCAGTATGATGTTGAGAAGCACTGGTGAGGGAGGCATCCTTGCTTTGTTCCTGATATCAGTGGGAAAACTTCAAGTTTTGCACCATTAAGTATGATGTTAGCTGTAAGATTTTTGTAGATATTTTTTATCAAGTTGAGGAAGTTCCTCTTGATTCCTGTTAGTGGTATATCCTTTGAGGGTCCACAAAAACTGAGCACAATTGTATAAAATAGTTTTGTGGAAGAAGGAAATCCCTTTTGTCAGATTGTAATTCTTCTACTCTGTAAGAAAATAATTTATTAGAAATCCAGGTTCCTCCTTTATGGTTATTGCTAAAGATGATGAACTTGGGCCTTTATTTGTATATTTTTTTTGTAGGTTACTTGTATAACACATGGGTTTTGATTAATTAATTAACAAAGCTATTTCTCCCACTTTGGGAGCAGTGTAAGAAAAAATCAGTATCAGTTCAGTTCAGTTCAGTTGCTCAGTCGTGTCCGACTCCTTGCGACCCCTCAGCAGTGGCCACAGGACTGGAAAAAGTTGGTTTTCATTCCAATCCCAAAGAAAGGCAATGCCAAAGAATGCTCAAACTACCACACAATTTCACTCATCTCACATGTTAGTAAAGTAATGCTCAAAATTCTCCAAGCCAGGCTTCAGCAATATGTGAACCATGAACTTCCAGATGTTCAAGCTGGTTTTAGAAAAGGCAGAGAAATCAGAGATCAAATTGCCAACATCTGGTGGATCATGGAAAAAGCAAGAGAGTTCCAGAAAAACATCTATTTCTGCTTTATTGACTATGACAAAGCCTTTGACTGTGTGGATCACAATAAACTGTGGAAAAATCAGTATAAACTAGCAATATTGGTGGCAGCCTGGGTGGGAGGGGAGTTTGCGGGAGAATGGATACATGTATATGTATGGCTGAGTCCCTTTGCTTTTCACCTGAAACTATCACAACATTGCTTGTTAATTGGCTATACTCCAACACAAAAAGATTAAAAAAATGAACTAGCTATATTGTTCCTCTTGGGTTGAAGGAAAACATTTAAAATTTGGAAGTCTTTGAATAAAATATTATAGCTCTTCACTTTCTATACAGCTAAGTGGTCCAGAAAAATAATGAGTCACTTTAAAAGTCAAAAAATCTGCATCAGGCTGGAACTCTGTTGTGTTGCTGTTGTTCAGTTGTGTCTGACTCTTTGCGACCCCATGGACTGCAGCACGCCAGTCTTCTCTGTCCTTCACCATCTCCTGGAGTTGCTCAAATTCATATCCATTGAGTCGGTGATGCCATCCAACCATCTTGTCCTTTGTCGTCCCCTTCTCCTCCTGCCTTCAATATTCCCTAGCATGAGGGTCTTTTCCAGTGAGTTGGCTCTTCACATCAGGTGGCCAAAGTCTTGGAGCTTCAGCCTCAGCATCAGTCCCTCCAATGAATATTCAGGATTGATTTCCTTTATGATGGACTGGTTTGATCTTTCAGTCCAAGGGACTCTCAAGAATCTTCTCCAATACCACAGTTCAAAAACCTCAATTCTTCAACACTCAGCCTTCTCTCTAATCACAGGTATCTAGGATCAGAATGAAAAAATATACCTTGTAGATGACTGCAATTATGTCCCAGGTGGCACTAGTATTAAAGAACCTGCCTGCCAATGCAGAAGACTTAAAAGAAGCAGGTTCGATCGTTGGGTTGGGGAGATCCCTGGAGGAGGACGTGGCAACCCACTTCATTATTCTTGCCTGGAAAATTCCATGGACAGAGGCGCCTGGCAGGTTAAAATCCACAGGGTTACAAAGAGTTGGACACGACTGAAGTGACTTAGCATGGCACAGCATAACTGCAATTATGGTGCTTCAAGAAGAAGAAGACAGTAAGAAAATACAACCAAAACCTATCTCCGTTTTTGTGTCTTCTTTTGGTTTCATTGCTATCTAATCTTTTGGTTACCAAATAGGAATCTCACACTCTATATAGTTAACTTCTTTGTGACAGTGAACTCTTTAGAAAAGGAACTTCTCTTGGGAATTATGCTTGCTTTTTGCACTGTTACAATAGATTATTTATCTTTAAAAATGATTCATTTATTTACTTTTGGTTGCCCTGGGTCTTTGCTGCTCCGCTCGGTCTTTCTCTAGTTGCAGCTACAGGGGGCTTCTCTTCCTTGCGGTGCATGGGCTTCGCATTGTGGTGACTTCTCTTGTTGCAGAGCGTGGGCTCTAGGTAGATGGGCTCAGTGGTTGCAGCGTATGGGCTCTGGGACATGTGGGCTTCAGTACTTGTGGTGGGCAGGCTCAGTAATTGTGGCCCATGGGCTTTAGTTGCTCTGCGACATGTGTGATCTTCCCAGAACAGGGACCAAACCCATGCCCCCCTGCATTGGCAGGCAGATTTCTAGCCACTGTACCACTGGGGAAGTCCCAGATTATTAATGGAGCTTGTTGAAAGTAGGCTACACTCTGTGCAGATCTTTAGAAATGAGTAATAGAGAGCCAGGTGTATAACACTAGATTGTATCATCCTGTGGTTTTAATTTTATATTAAGATATCTTTGTTAAATAAATGACACATAATTTGATTTTATTTGCCCTTATAAATAAAAAAAAAATCTCAGAGCAAAGATGAAATGAAACATGAATCTGGTTGTTTTTCAGAAGAAAGGACTAAATTGCTTTTTAAATGCCTACCCGTCTGTGAGAACTTAAGTGGATTTAATTTCTGGTAGCCACATGTCTTTATTGGTCTGCCCTCTGAAGCTCAGCGCCTCTGTGTGGTTTAATCTCCTGGGAGCTTCTCTGAGGACTCGGAAATGGCCTTCTCAAACAGCTGCTGGTCCTAATGCTTAGAGTTCCTCCTTTTTGCCTGATGGCTCCTCTGCTTTTCAATTTGGCTTCTGCAAAGTTACAGTCTTTTTCTCACGCACATCACCAAACAAAAGATCATCCTATCACAAAGGACCTGAAAGGGTAACATGAAGATTGAAAAAATGGAATTTTGGAGCAAGAAATATATTAAAAGATTATTTGATTGTTTAAAAGTAGGTGAGGCAATGTTAATACAGGATATTAACAGAGAATAATTCAGACCTGCCTAACTCTTATTTTCCTCATTTTTCTCTTTTAAAGAAAATGATTAACAAATTGAAAGATAGAATGAAAAATTAAAAAATGAGATGAATCCAAAAGGGCATCTGACTACTTTAGGCCAAGAGGAGATAAATCATGAACTTGGAAATGTGTGCATGTAACTGCTCCTAATGATCTTTGAGGAAAAAAATGGCAAAACAGAGCATTGCCAGACACTTGAGGGAGGCAAACATTTTAACTTTTATAATGGAACATATAGACATCAGAAATTACAAATGGGAGGCTTTGATGTTGATTCACATAATTACCTATGCTGAGATCTGTCCCTGCCCATGCTTGGCAGGTAAGTGGCCCCATCCCTATGCCGACTCCCAGAATTCTTGAACTTCAGTCCAATATCAGAGTCTCTTGATTTCCATTTGCCATTGAGAGGAGACAGGACTGCAAGCAAATAGCTTTCGGAAATTAGAAAAGTATGGTGTTTTCACTGGAAACCAGTAGAAGTGTGCTGGCAACAAGTAATGCCAAAGCAATATCTTTTAACTTTCTGAGGGTTTACTAGTGTTGAAAGCAGTATATTTTACCAAGATACCAGGAATTGTGGAGTTGTAGAGCTATTAGGGATCTTAGAGATCATTTAATTCAAATTCCTCATTTGTTTGAGTGACAAAAGACCAGAAAGAAAGACTATATTGCCTAATTTCACACAGTAAGTTCAAGGCAGCTAGAACTTGGAACAAACTCAAATTTCCCAGACTGAGTTCTTTCTAGAACATCAGGTTCTTCTCGTTGTATCTTGTTGACAAGAAGTAAGGACTGAATGAAATACAATTACGTGGATTTATAATTGGTACAATAGCATAACTCAAAAAAAATGTTTAAGAGCTTTGTGTCATTTGAAGAGAAGTCTCTAATGATATACTTCAGGTTTCTGGTTCTGTCACTGTTGTTTTTAATATTTTATTTATTAAATTGGGGATGAAGACACAGAAGATCTCTTACTAAATTTTCAGATGACAAAGATGGGAGGAATAGCTAATACACTGGATGATAGAATCAAGATTCAAGAGGCTTTTGACAGACTGGAACAATGAGCTGAAAATAATAAGATGAAGTTTAATACTAGTAGGAGAAAAGTACTACTATTCATTTAAAAAATCAACTGCTTCTGTTCAAGGCAGGGTGGTTTGTAGAAGTTTCAGTGGAATGTAAGTGCAGTGTAGGCCGTGACTGTCTTAGAAGCATTCTCATATTCTGCTCAAGGGAGGTAGTTGTTCCCTGCACCGACCACACATGGAAGATGAACTGGACTTTAGATACCATGTTAAAAATTTATTTACTTATTTATTTATTTTTGGCCATGTTGGGTCTGCATTGCTGTAGGCAGGCTTTCTTTCTAGTTGCAGTCACAGGCTTCTCAATGCACTGGCTTGTCTTGTTGTAGAGCAGGGCTCTAGACAAAAATGTTGACAACTATAGTGCGTTAGAGGAGAGTGACAGGGTTATGAAGGGTCTACTGTAAAGAAAACTAGATACATTTATTCTGAAAAGGGAAAGACTTACAGATAATTTGTCAGTGATAGTTATCTTTAAAATTCTTCATTCACTTTTTTTTTCCTTGTTCAGTTTTTTCATTCATTCAATAAAGGTTTATTCAGAACCCTCTACTAAGTGCTAGAGACACACAAGCAAACATGGAAAAATCTCTGCTCTTAAGAAGCTCATAGTCTAAATCTGTGTTTCTAGAAGTAGTTTCTTTGGATACCTGGATATCTGTCAAATAGAGTCCTAGACGTCACATCAGACCTACTGAATCAACCCATGGAGTGAGGTCTAGAAAACAACATTTTTAGAACCACACATATTAGCAACATAATCAGATAGATATTGTCAGGGAGATTTATCCAATGTGCTTAGGCAGTGTATGGGAAGGAGAGTCAGAGTCTGTTTGGTAGAAACTGCCAGATGGTAGAGGGAACACAGTCTCAGATATCCTAGAGAGCAGAATTAGCACACGTGAGAAGTAGAAACTAAATGGGACCAATTTTCAACTCAGAATGATGAAGAACTTTCTAACAATAAGGGATGTCAGTAACAGAATAGGTTCCTTACTGAACAGTGCACCGCTCATTCTGGAGATGATTAAAAAGTGGCTTGACAAGCAACTGTCCTGGGGTTTGGAGAAGTCCATGCCTCCCATCTATGACCCATGTTAGCATAAAGAGGGACATTTCTACCAACACTTCTATCCCTTTTCTCTTAATTTGCTTACCTCTCCTCATGGAAGAGACCAGTCTGCTTTGTGCTGCAATTCATGGGGTCGCCAAAGAGTTGGACACGACTGAGCGACTGAACTGAACTGAATTGAACTGAGGGTATTTTTGAGGCCTTCTTTACTAGGAACAGGTCATCGTGTAAAACTTTTTGAAAGAGGGTGGTGATCACCATATGTGTCAGACATGCAGGTTCTTTGTCCAGATGGGTGTGCGACTCCAGGGTCTGCTCTGTGGGATCCCATGGCACATGTGTGTGTAGATTCTAAGGTATATATTGAAGACAGAAAATACAGGCCCCAGTTGGCCTCAGGAATAAGCTGTCTTCTCTGGCAGTTAGCAAGACCCCTGCTTTGCAAATCATTGAAATGCTTTCCAGGCCATTGAGAAGCTAATATTTGGGTCTCTGTTGGGTTAAAAGTTCCACTATCAGAGGGAGTTCTGAGATGGAGAGCAGGTGAGTCATAGGCCCATGAATCCATACTTTTTTTTTTTTTTCTATGGAATGATGTAAGGAAACTAGCAGTTGGGCTCTTCTGGCACTCAGACATCTAGTCTCTAGAGGTGGAAGGTTGGACTAAATGACTCTTTTAACCTTTCAGAGTCTTAATGGAGCCTGGATGCTTTAAGTCCCCATTTGTTTATAGACTCTAGTTGATATTACTTGAACAATTTGTCTCACTAGCGTCAGCTGGGAAGCCCATAAAGGCCCACCCCTTGCCCCAATTCGGGATCACTCAGTGGGCCATCCTAGTTCCAAAGCTCCCCATGCGATCAGCTGAGGATTTCGTTGTGACTTCCCACCAGCTCATTTTTCTCTCTGTTCAATGTTGCTATCATCATCTGCTCCCGTAGATATCTACAATCCCAAGAGGACTCTGCAGCAAAGATCCTGCACACAACTTGCTGTTGCAGGAGTCTTCTTCCTCCTAGAGAACCCAGCCTGCAACGTTAACACTTGCTGTCTTATTTTAAGTATCAAGGAAGTGCTAAGCGTGTGGAATACGGCAGCGAGAATGCTTGCAATTAAGTAGTGTATCTGCTCCAGTTACTGTTGTTCCCTGATCTGGGCTATGACTTGGTTAAAACATCTTGCTGCTCTCACAGGTCAGCCAGCCTTGCTGCTAATATGGACAGCCTGCCGCCGCCGGCGTCTCTTAACCCCTGTAGTTTGGGGGTGTCTAATCACTGCCTGTGGTGTGCCACTAGTCACCTTGATGCTATCGGCTTGGCTCTGCCTCGCCAGCTATGCTAGACGCTAGATGACTTCGCACAGTTATGACCTGTTCTCGACCTCCACTTGTCTCGAAATGTCTATTTTTGCTGCTGTCTGGTGGAAGCTTCTTTCCATTTCTGCTCGTGTTTGTTCTCTGCATCTTTTGCTGGTGAGGAAACCTGTTCCCCTTCTTGTGTCTTTCCCCTTTAGAAGGGTCTTTCCCCTTTAGACGGGTCTTTCCCTCATGGTAAAATCTTGTATTTTCATCATCCAGCCCTCCGGAGAGGTCATTTTCTTGTCAGAAATGCAGATGCCTTTGAGTGATTGATTTCTTTTGCGTATTTGTTTTCATGTAGTTCTCTTCTGCCTTGGATATATAGACATCCCAGGGGGCTGGTTGGGGTTAGATGGAGAGTGTTTTAAGGATAGTCTCATATTGTACCCAGAATAACAGCTCCCTTTTCTACACTCAGGCCTTGATACTAAGTCTGTCCCTCCCGAGACTCCTCCTCACTTACGGTAACTTTTCCTTCAGTGGCCTGGTTGTCCCTGTTTGGAGCATAGCTTCCCTTGGGACCTCCCCAATCTATCAGAAATGTCTGTATTTGTCTAGACCTCAATTATGAACACAGTTCAAGTTCTTTCCCATGGGGGACCTAGGCCCATACCAGTAAAAGGATGCAGCAAGATTCTTATCTAAGTGTCCACAAACATTCCATGACAGTTACCCTTAATAGCCTGGTGCACATAGATGACCTCTGGACAGGAGGGCGCCTAGTTCCACATGCTAGCATATCTGAAACTCAGCCAGAATGCATTGCTATGTACAGCTCTGGGATCCCATGAAGTGATAATGTGCAATAGGAAGAGAACTGAGACTGGAGCCAGGAGATCTGAAGTCTTGTTAGTGCTACCAATCCAAGGCTTTTTTCTTCTTCTTCTTCTTTTTTTTTTTTTTTAGCTCTTTCAGTCTCAGTTTCCACCATTAAAAATGAAGGCATTAGAATAGATCATGTCTAATCACTCTTTCAGTTCTAACACTTTGTGATTTTTTTTTCTGGCCATTTGTGTCATCTTTCCACTCTTCATTATGATGACTTTAATTGGCTCTGGCATGAACTCCTCTGAGGGATGACATTTCCAAAACAGTTTGCTGCTGGAATGCAGATGATACTTTTGCAGGGCTGACACATATGCATTTCTTTGTATGACCTCCAAAACTCGGCACAGAATTTTCCATCACAGTCTGCCTGGGATTAATCAAAGGCTTCAGGAGAGGCCCATCCAGGATAACTCCTTTGTAACAGATTTTTGGATAAAAATCATTAGGTTCACTTTGTGACTAGATAATATTGAACGCTGGAAGAAAAAACAATTGGTTGGAAGTTTTTTGAACATGTATTTACTCCCCTAATATGAAATCCCCAAATTTGGTATGCAATAAAAACTAAGCAGTAATAAGGAGAAAGTCAATGAGAATGTCCATAAACCAGTTTTACAGGATCAAATGCTGTCAGTACGTAATGTGAATGTTTTAATATAGGGTGTAAATCCCAAAGACAGAATCACAAGACTAGAAAGAACTGTATGAAGTTATGTACATTTCCTTTTCTGAAGGGTAAATGGGCCCCCATTAAGCCAACTTCAATGAAAGATGATCAGTGTTGCACCTAATCCAAAGCCAACAGAGAATCTACAACCCTCAGGAAGAAACAATATCTCTTCTTCTTCATAGTAATTCAGTATCTGGAAAGCCTTCCTGTCACCACTATTTCCATTTAATGCAGGTATTAGGCAGGTGGCTTCCCAGGTGGTGCAGTGATAAAGAATCTGCCTGCTAATGCAGGAGATGCAAGAGATATGGGTTTGATCCCTGGCTCGGGAAGATCCCCTGGAGGAAGGCATTTCAACCTACTCCAGTATTCTTACCTGGAGAAGACCATGGAAATGGGAGCCTGGCGGGCTACAGTCCATAGCGTCACACAGAGCAGCCATGCACTGCTGATCCATTAGGCAGGTGCTATCTACAAAGTCAGCCTTCTTCTTCAGTTTCTGTTACCCATGAGTTTTGCCAATTCTTTCCTTAAAATGTCACTTTAATCTGTTCTCTGTGTCTGTCACAGCTAATCTGCCTTGATTTAGGCCCTCGTCGTTTCTAATCTAGATTCCTGTAATTGTCTCTTCATTCAGTAAACTCCAGATACACGATAAAAGTAGAAAAATGGGATCCAATGCAAAACTGATGTTCTTGCAACTACACAATTTCACATTCTCTTGTAAGCATGCTGCTAAGTCTTGTCTGACTCTATGTGACCCCATAGATGGAAGCCCACCAGGCTCCCTGTTCCCTGGGATTCTCCAGGCAGGAACACTGGAGTGGGTTGCCATTTCCTTCTCCAATGCATGAAGGTGAAAAGTGAAAGTAAAGTCGCTCAGTCATGTCTGACTCTTAGTGACCCCATGGACTGCAGCCTACCAGGCTCCTCCGTCCATGGGATTTCCCAGGCAAGAGTACTGGAGTGGGTGCCATTGCCTTCTCCTCTTGTAAGCATAGGAGGTAAGATTGACCAGCAATGATCTAGCAGACACATACAAGGGAATTGAGAGTGGGGGTGGGAATGTATAGTGTTGGGAATATCTGTACCAAAGACTCGAAGGAAGATACCTTGGTACTGTGAATGATACAGTTTCTGTATTCCTAGGCACTTGTATGGACTTACCGGAATGTGTGAAGTTAACTGGGTTCTGATCAGAGGCTGTGACCCATCTTGCTGGCTCCTACACTGGCCAGGTGCTGCTGCTTCCTTTTCCTGTCTATTTTTCAGGATTTTGCCTTGACTCTGGGCTTGACCTCACACAGTCCTGCCATACTTTCTACATCAGATGCATTAGAAGCTTAGTTTTTCTACTACTACGGTCTCACACTCCGTTAGTCCAGCCTTTATGCTATGTTGAAGCCATTTCTTTTTTTTTCTGACGTGCAAACATTTTCAAGTGTTCTTCCACTCAGCATCCTTCAGTGGTTCCCCACTGTCCTCAGGGTACCATCCAATCTTCTTGTTGGAAGGAACATGGCCTTTTATTATCTAATTCTTGCATACTTCTCCTGTTCTTCCTTCCTTATGCCTTCTTGCCCTTGTGCTTGGTGGCATCTCTGTCTTGTATACCTGTTAACCTCCTAGGATTGGCTCAGTTCCTCCCGAGAGTCTCCTGTACTGGAAATCCATTTCTAATCTCACTTCTTACTCTTAAGTATGCTGATCTCAGTGAGGTTCCATTCTTTACTCCTGTGAGCTCCCACAGAGTCCTGTGCTTATTTCTATCACAACATTCATCACACAGTGTTATAATTATTTGTCTCATGTCTATCCCTGGCCTGATTGGGAGCTTCTTGAGGCTTCATTTTTATAGTTCCTGCTATAGCACTAAACCTGGCCCATAGTGGATGATCAATAAGTGTGGGTTGGATAAATGAGGTTGAAGAGCTTCCTAAAGAAGGGTGATCTACAGATTTCTTCTTCTTCTATTTATTTTTTTTAACTGAGTATGGGTTTAATTAGACAACCTCTGAAATTCTTCCGAGCTCTTATATACATGATTTTATGTTCTATTGGGACATCAAGATTAAAATGCTCAGAACATAGCTGCTTCTACATAACACACGTTTTCCTTATTTGGGTATTAAATTTGGTGATTTTGACCTTTTATGTGGTTCAATTCACAGGATGGATCCTTTTTTTCAAAAGAGGATCCCCAGTCATTTAACTGACAGAAATAATTTAATTATCTCTGCTCAAATAACTTTATTAGATTTATTGCTCAGTGATTTATTCTGTACCTCTAAGATCCTACCAACGTGCCTGAAATGTCAAAGAGTTTGACAGGGAGCAGGAATTAGGTGAAGACATAGGCAGACATAAGTGTAAACTAGATCTAAGGATCAAGTGTCAAGAGCCAGAATCCAGATAAGCATGTTATCATATGTCACAGACATGTTATCATATGTCACAACCTGGCAATGGAATAAACCTGGGCAGAGGAACAGAAATCAAGGGTCATAGGACCAACAGGGTAGAGTGAAGCAGGACCAATAGCCTAAAGTCTTGGCAGGTAGAGGGGAAGAGAAGAGGGCCTGGGAGAGGGCCAGAGGCAAGAAGGAGGACCAAAGCAGGAGGGGGAACAGGCTCAAAGAAGAGAAAGTTGGTTCCCAGGTAGAATCTGACCTAGTCAGAAGATTCTTGATGCTCCTTTTTATAGTAGAAATTAACGTCAACTTTTTTGGAGGTAATCTGAGGGTAGAAAATAGGAGCAGAAATCGACCGTTGGAGTCCTGTGACATTTCTTGTGGTACTTTTATTTGTTTTTTATAGTCTCTTATAAGCATATCTGCTGTCTCCTGTTACACAGTGAACTCCTTGAGAGCAGGGACCGTGGTTTTCTCTCTATTACACTTAGTGTAGCACTTTGCATATATCTGGTGCTCAGTAGTATGTACTGAATTAAATTACAGCAGTTAGGAATTATGTTATTAATGCCCTCTGGAGAATATTGAGTGGCTCTAGCAATTCCCAGAATGTTCATTTAAGCCATCTGTAGATTCAGTGTTTCTAATGCCAGTTGCTGTGTTTTTTTTTTTTTTCCCTGGGTAATTGAATATTTAAGGTCTGTGTGACCCTGGAAAATAAGTAATGCTCTTAGGAGAGGTATTGAGATCTCTAATGAGTGAAAAAAAAAGAGACAGCAAGTTTTCTTGAGACAAGGTTCCTGTCAGAGTGCCTCTCTTTTGAGTGAGAATATCAGATTGTTTGTTCATAAATGGATCAACAGCTGACACCAATGGAATAAGTTTAAGATTCAAATTTATCTCAATGTCACACAATTGAAAAGAATCAAGTGTTGAAAACTTTGTAAAATTCAGGAATTCATTATGGTGCATTGGTTTCTGCTTTCTTGATAAAGGATCCTTCTGCTTTTAGGACTGTATATCTCTGTAGCCAGAAAGATATTCTAGAAGGAACCGCCATCTTGGAAACTCTGTGTTTTCAGAATCTTATGTAATACACACTTAGGATCTGATAGCAAATTTAACCCTGACAAATGAATACTGGAGCCTCACAAGGGAGGGCTCACATCTGATTTTTTTCTGCATCTATTTTCTACACCAGCTGGAGTCAAAACATCCTTCTACTTGCTTGACCTCTTTATTGTTATTAGGTTTTTTTTTCCTCTTTGCTAAGCGATGAAAATGATTCAGCTCTACAGTTTCCCAAGGTCAATACGGTAGCCCTATATGGAGAGTGAATTTGAGATTAAGAATTCAGTTTTAACTCTGGGAGCTTGACACAAAAATGATTTAGCAATCTATTTGATTCTAGTTCCTTAGTTTCCTCATAAAGGAAATTTAATTTTCACCTGCTGGATTTTGCTGATTATCCTTTGCCCTTCCTTGTGGTAGGCAAGATTCCAAATGGATTTAGAGCCCAGAGTGTTGGATTGGAGTCTCAGTTCCACCATTCATTAGCTGTGTGAGTGTGAGTATCATCAGAGGCTTAGTATTCTCACTTGTAAAATAAGAATTAAAAACTTCTTGCCCTAGGTGGATTAGATGAAAGACTGTATGTCAAGATATTTTGACAGTACTATTATCATTACCTAACTTTTTGCTTTATTTCTTTATAAATGAAAACTCTCAGGAAGTTAGCTTCTCTACTGTCTTAACATTTAACCTGCAATCCTTAAGGTAAAATTCAATATTAACTAAAGACAAATAGAAAATAAAAGTCATCAGCACCATCACCACCATCAATATCATAGTACAAGGTATACAGGGATGAAAACAACATCAGGCCAAGAGAAAGGCTCTCTACTGCTTGAAAGAACAAGTAAGACGCAGTGTTTTTTGCTATGCAGAATTGATTCAGTAGAAAACCATTTACTTTGGTATGATTTGAGGGGCAGTGAAAAGCATTTCTGTCCTAAAATAGAATCCTGTTGATGATCCACAGTGGAAAGTGGAAAAAACATGGAAACTGGGCTAGTTTCACATACTCTGTAGGACTTCCAATTGTCAGGGATCTATGGGGTCTGGGGACAATGTCAGAGGTGAGTTTCAATGATCACTTTGAAAATGAGATTTAAAATTTCTGTTTTTTTTTTTTTGCATTTACATGGAGGAGGCGAAAGATGTGGGGGAAAGCTACAAGAAGAAAACAGAACTTTAGAAACTGTGTGATCAAGACACTCTTCTCTACATGTTCCATTGATTAGGGATTGATTGTAGATGAGTAATATGATAAGATAGAGAGTAACCTGGCCTGGGGTCAAGAGATCTGGGTTCCAAGCTTGTGTTTATTGTCTTTTAGTCCTTCATAACTCTGAGGCTCAGTTTCCATGTTTTAAAATAAAGGGTTTGAATAAATAGGTTCTTAGTTTCTTCCTTCAGAAAACTTATTGAGGTCTTGTTTCTTGCTTAGTAGTATAAATGAGTAAGTGAAGTAAGTAAGTGAAGTCGCTCAGTCGTGTCTGATTCTTTGCGACCCCATGGACTGTAGCCCACCAGGCTCCTCCATCCATAGGATTCTTCAGGCAAGAATACTAGAGTGGGTTGTTATTTCCTTCTCCAGGGGATCTTCCTGACCCAGGGATCGAACCCAGGTTTCCCGGCATTGCGGGCAGATGCTTTAACCTCTGAGCCACCAGGGAAGTGCTCAGTAGTAGGATTCAAAATAAATAAGACACAGGCCCTAATCTCAAAGAGCTTACAGACTGATAGGGAAGAGAGAAGAGAGGACAATATGCGTAGTAAAGGAATGCTAATATCAAGTTAGATGTCTGTCTTGTCGTTGTTTAGTCGCTCAGGCGTGTCCAGTTCTTTTGTGACCCCTTGGACTACAGCTTGCCAGTCTCCTCTGTCTATGGATTCTCCAGGCAAGAATCCTGGAGTGGGTTGCCATTCCCTTCTCCAGGGGATCTTCCTGACCCAGGAATCGAACATATGTCTCCCATGTTGCAGGTGGATTCTTTAACACTGAGCCACCAGGGAAGCCCAGATGTCTGTCTATATCCCTTCTAATGCTAATGTTTTAGTTATTTTAAACTCTCTTATAAAATACCACACACTCGCTGAAAGAGTCAGTTACTCACAATTACCAGCACAGTTTGACTTTCTTGTAATTTTTTTCAGGAATTCTGTTGTCTGGTGATCTTCCTGTTCATTGAAAATCATTTTTGACAATTCTTTACTGCCTGTTTTAGGTATTTTTACATAATCTAATGAATTTTCTAACCTAAAAAGGGAGCATTTTAATGTATTTGACCCACAATATTCATACCATTATGTGTCAACCCAGATTCACCGGGTACAACATAACAATAATGATTGTTGCTAATGTCATATTAATTATTCATGTTAGTGTCATCCACTAAAGTCACTCCAGAATTCCCCAGGTAGATTTAGGCAGTTTCTTTTCCCTGCTACCATTTCCTTCTTTATCTTCCTCTTCCTTCTTTCCTCCCTTCCTTCTGTCTTTGAAATTTTATTACATTTCTTTATTATCTTATCTCCTCCACTAAAATATAAGCTCCTCTAGGGTACAGGCTTCTAACCTATGTGAATATCCTGGTCTTTAGCACAGTCTCTGAGCACAGAGTAGATATTCAATGCAGGTCAGTTGAATGAAAGAATGAATTTGATTATCTTAATTATAGCTCAATAACAATGCAACAGCCTTAAGAAGCATCACTACGAACAAAGCTAGTGGAGGTGATATAATTCTGGTTGAGCTCTTTCAAATCCTGAAAGATGATGCTGTGAAAGTGCTGCACTCAATATGCCAGCACATTTGGAAAACTCAGCAGTGGCCACAGGACTGGAAAAGGTCAGTTTTCATTCCAATCCCAAATAAAGGTAATGCCAAAGAATGCTCAGACTACTGCACAATTGTACTCATCTCACACGCTAGTAAAGTAATGCTCAAAATTCTCCAAGCCAGGCTTCAGCAATATGTGAACCGTGAACTTCCAGATGTTCAAGCTGGTTTTAGAAAAGGCAGAGGAACCAGAGATCAAATTGCCAACATCCACTGGATCATCAAAAAAACAAGAGAGTTCCATCTATTTCTGCTTTATTGACTATGCCAAAACCTTTGACTGTGTGGATCACAATAAACTGTGGAAAATTCTGAAAGAAATGGGAATACCAGACCACCTGACCTGCCTCTTGAGAAACCTGTATACAGGTCAGGAAGCAACAGTTAGAACTGGACATGGAACAACAGACTGGTTCCAAAGGAGTACGTTAAGGAAAAGGAGTGCATCAAGGCTGTATATTGTCATCCTGCTTATTTAACTTATATGCAGAGTACATCATGAGAAACACTGGGCTGGAGGAAGCACAAGCTGGATTCAGGATTGTTGGGAGAAATATCAATAACCTCAGATATGCAGATGACACCACCCTTATGGAGGAACTAAAGAGCCTCTTCATGAAAGTGAAAGTGGTGAGTGAAAAAGTTGGCTTAAAGCTCAACATTCAGAAAACTAAGATCACAGCATCCGGTCCCATCACTTCATGGCAAATAGATGGGGAAACAGTGGAAACAATGGCTGACTTTATTTTTTTGGGCTCCAAAATCACTGTGGATGGTGATTGCAGCCGTGAAATTAAAAGACACTTGTTCCTTGGAAGAAAAGTTATGACTAACCTAGACAGCATATTAAAAAGCAGAGATATTACTTTGCCAACTAAGGTCCATCTAGTCAAGGCTATGGCTTTTCCAGTGGTCATGTATGGATATGAGAATTGGACTGTGAAGAAAGCTGAGTGCTGAAGAATTGATGTTTTTGAACTGTGGTGTTGGAGAAAAATGCTGTGACTCCCTTGGACTTCAAGGAGATCCAACCAGTCCATCCTAAAGGAGATCAGTCCTGGGTGTTCTTTGGAGGGACTAATGTTGAAGCTGAAACTCCAATACTTTGGCCACCTGATGTGAAGAGCTGACTCATTTGAAAAGACCCTGATGCAGGGAAAGATTGAGGGCTGGAGGAGAAGGGGATGACAGAGGATTAGATGGTTGGATGGCATCACCGACACAATGGACATGGGTTTCGGTGGGCTCCGGGAGTTGGTGATGGACAGGGAGGCCTGGTGTGCTGCGGTTCATGGGGTTGTAAAGAGTCGGACACGACTGAGCAATTGAACTGAACTGAACTGAATGTTTAAAATCATAATTTCTCATTGAATATCCAGCCACATTCTGCCTTTAGGTACTTAGGCATTATTCCATTGGAGGATTTGCGGACATTATACATCTGTTTATGTTTAAAGAAAGGGACTTCAGTTGAATGTCATTTAATAGAGCTGGCTTTTTTTTTTTTTTAAGCATTTCTTTCTCTTTTTGAAAGAACCCATTGTCTCCATAACCTGAACCATCCACCCTGAACTCTCCTCTTTCCCACCCTCACCCTCCTTTCACCAGCACACATGTGATGCAGCACCGTTTTAGGGCAGAATTTTATAAAGAGGAGGTTATGCTGGATCTATTTGGGTGGTAGAGAGGTGAAAGAAGAGCTCATGTATTCCTTTATTTTCTGTCATTTCCCCATTAAGGACTGTAAAGACAGCTCTTATGAAAGAACCTGAAGGCTAAATATGACACTATGGCATACCCAAGTAGTAAAGCAGTGGCAGGGAAGGGGCTGGATGTGAAAATGTGAGGAAACAATTTGGATCCAGAACCAGCTTCCGCTCAGTTGCCAACTGATCAAATGTCCCTTTGGTTCCCTGAACTTATCCATGGAATTTGTACCTTGGAAAAACTGCATTTGAAGTTGGCAGGACACAAGTTTTATGTTTACCAGAGTTGAGTTTTAAGTGTTTTGTGTTCTCTTTCCCCTAGTGCTCCATGTGTTCTGAATAATCCTACCTTCTCCCCGATCCACAGTAGGGAAGAAATGCCACTCGGAGTATGAAAAGATCAAAACACATTCACTTTCAGAACTTGCCTAATTTTTTCTCCGTTGCCCAGGGGCAGTGCCAGATTTCCCATCCATTCTGAACACCGACGAGCTAGTAACATCCACATTAATCAAGATTATGTTGACTTCGTCCTGTTCTGACAACACATAATATGATGTGTCTTGTTTAATCACACAATAGAGGGACACTTCTCCCTGAGTTATTCACCCACCATATTCCAACTGTGGAACATTTGATCATGCTCTTAATATTTATTTGGTGCTATGAATGTACATGGCAGGGAAATCACACTTGGAGGAGAAAAAAAGATTGTGCTCTCAAGAGACTAGTGTGAAGGAAGCAACTCTTTCAAGCAAGTATAAAAGTTTGAGGTCAACTCAGAAGAGTGAGTAGGCAAATTTAAAATTCACCGTGGTGTAGCTGAGATTCATTTAATCATGCAAAATATATTTATTAACTGTCTATCTTTGTGGGCACTGTGCTAGGGTCTGGGGCATGGATTCTATGTCCTTATAGAACTTAAGAGAAATAGTGAACAAGTGACTATGAGTGTGAAAATGGTCATAAAATACATGATATATAGGGAGCATATGGGATATAAGAAGTAAAGATTAGGAAGAGCTAACCTCCACCATGAGGTTGGTATCTTTCTGGAAGTGATATTTAAACTGAAGCCTGAAGGGCAAATAGGACTTATCCAAGGTTTGACGGCACGATGTGTGCACGTGTGTGTATGTGTGCTTGCCTACCTGCATGTGTGTTAATGCAGGGGAGCGGTTCTGGAGAGGGGTTTTTAGGCAGCAAGTTTAGAGGTTGCAAATGACTTGAAGCAATGAGAATGGCTCATTTGAGGAACTAGAGTCCAACTTAGCTGAAGTATAGCAAGTGAGAAGAGATAGGTAAAATGATGGGCAGTGCTTCTTTTTTTTAAGATAGAGAGCGGTTTTCCACTGACTAAGAAACTGTTTCCAGTGGAAAGAAAGAAATCTTATGCCTGAGAGCAAGGTCATGGCAGTAATAAATAGGGTGGGCAGAACAGGACTCCTGGTAGAAAGGAAATGAACTCATATGGTTGGAAGATTTCAATGAGCATTTACATTGCTTTAGGTATCAGGAGAAAGTTTTGAGAAGCCATCAAGAAGTACCCTAGAAAGTATGTGATTGGGGTAAGTTATTTCCCATATTCATGGAAACTAGACAATGAAGCTCCCTGAAGGAAGAATCAGGTCTTTGCGCTAACCCATGAAGCCCCCAAGCTTACTGAGTACGTACCTCTCATACTTGACTTTTAATAAGAGGATGAGTGATTATCCTGAAAATTATCTTGGTTGTGCCTTGGCCAGATTTGCTTTGCCATTCCCCCCAAAGTTGCTTGGAAACCCTTGGAAGCTCTGTAAGTAGCCCTGCTTGGCTCAGTTTGGTCCTAGAACTGATCTCCTGAAGCAATTCTGAACTTCCTGGGTCTCTTTCCATTCTGACCCAAGTCTTTGGAACACACTGAGTGCAGATGTCTAATCATGGAATAGCAAAAAGTTCTGTGGTTTAGGGCTTAATGTGATAGCAGTGAAGAGGTTTGCTGTCATGATTTGTCCCTTGTGAATTCTCTAAATTTTATTTCCAAGGGTGACCTTTTAAATCCTATAGATCTTCTTAGATTATAAAGACTCATTCTTTCAAGGGGATCATGATGGTGTAACTCATTATGATGGTTGAGAACTAACATTTTTGTGGTAACTTTCCATTTTCAGAGTGTACTAATATACAGTTTCAGTACTTTGTTTCATTTTGATATTGTTACTTTGTCTCTTGGACTGGTAAGGAAACTGATGTTCAAAGGTGATTTGCCCAAGATCCGGCATGCATGCTAAGTCACTTCAGTCATGTCTGACTCTTTGGGACCCTATGAACTATAGAACTGCCAGGCTCCTTTGTACATGGGATTCTCCAGGCAACAACACTGGAGTGTGTTGCCACGCCCTCCTCCAGGGGAGCTTCCCGAACCAGGGATCGAACCCATGTCCTTTACGTCTCCTGCATTGGCAGGCAGGTTCTTTACCACTAGTCCACCTGGGAAGCCCTTGCCCAAGATCACGAAGTAGCAAGTCATGAAGACAGGACACACACTTTGTTTTTCAAGGACCTTTTCTTCCCCCCACTAGAGTTTAAACAAATTTCTACTTTGGGACTTCAGGTGATTTGCATCTGAATCTTAAGCTTTCTTGTTTGTAGCTACTCAAATATAACAATCAGCCACGTTAGAACTGTTTCTCGTGATTATGCCTTTATGTTTTATTTCTGGTAACATAATACTTAAATTTAAAGAAATGGATAATTCTACCATAGCATAATTTCAAGTGTTACAGTACAGTTCTTAAAGGAATGTCCTTGTGCAAGAGGGTCTTTTATGCTCCTCAAGTTTTATGAGAACATAATACAGTGGAAAAAACACCAACTAGAAACCCAGAACAATGCACTGAACTTTCTGAGTGTTTTCCTTCATAAAATAAACTCACTATTGTCCCATTTCATCACAGGGTGGTTGTAAGGATTAAGTGCAGAAGTTTTTCTGAAAGTAAATACTTTATAATACAATGTATATTACAATGCCATACTATCATACCCTATGGTTAAGTAGTATAAAAATGCATTAAAATGTGTCAACCTACTTTAGTAAACATTTGTTGAGAATAAAGAGTTTAATTCAGAAGTATTGACAACATGATTTCTCATTTTCCTGCTGGCTAACTGGTCATGTTATCCAAACTGTTCTCTCTGTCTACATACATGGTTAACAAGAAAAGATCCTTGTAACTTTCATGCACAATGTATGGACAAATGGGAACAAAAGCTGGAAAAGGCTTTGAGGAAGTCTGTGCTGTGGGATCATAACTGGTCTTTCCAGGTTCCTTTTGGTGTACACAACATGATTCTGCAACATTTAAGGAAACTTTTCTACCTTCTTTCCAAGGACAAGGGGGAATGAATCTAGTCCCTTTTCTTCTAGGAATCAGAAAGGTAAATAGGATAGGTATTCTAGAAGATGACGGGACAGAAAGTACGTGGATATAGGGAGGTGGCATTTAGCGAACAGACAGTTCGGTTTTCCTTCAGGCCAGGATGGTAGAATATAAGGAGTAAAGCAGAAAGGAGAATGAAAACATAGTTACATAAGAGAGAAAGTTGGGACAAGAAAGGAAATGCAGTTAGAAACTAAGCGGGGTAGGGCCTTCACAGGGAGGGTAAGTACTTAAACTTGCTTCCGGAAAACACCGAGGAGCCAGGGAAGGGGCTGATTCAATTAGCATAATAGAATAAGAGTATAATAGGCATAATAGAATGTCCCGATGGTAAAGGGTGGGGAGCAGCAAGTGTTAAGTGTAACACAGTCTTATAAAGCTTCAATTTGGTGTCCTTGTTTTATAAAGAACTTATTTTTCTTCTCCCCGCTCTCTTTGACTAAACCTCCTTGAAGAACAAAACTCACAAATACACCACCAAGATGGAATTTAGAAAAACTGGACATGAGGGACCAGATGTTATTAATAAGTCCTGTCGTAGGTACTTTTTTTGTTTTTGTTTTTTTAAATCAGATTAATGTCAAAGGAAATGATATCCTTATAACTGGAACGTTGATCCGTCAAAGGGTGTTTTCTCAGTGCCTGCCCACCACACGTCCAGTTGAAAACCAACCCAGAGCTGAAAGAGAGGCTGTTTGGGAGGCAGGGGCTGCATGTAAAGTTCGGTTCCTGTGACCTCGGACCTCCAGGAGGTGTTGAGAACTACTTGTCTACACGTCCGCGGAAGCCTTCCCTGTTAGGTCCTGTGTGTCAATGCTGGCCACCAACTCTGGTCCCCCTCCTCCTTCCTGGGAAGCAGCTCCAGGCGGGCGGCACCTTGCTGAGGCCATGGGCGAGCTGCGCGCACCGCCCCACCCCTCCCTCCAGCGGTGGGAAGTCGTTTAGAAGAACGCTGAGGTTTGGGGCCTCCACCCCGAGGTACCCAACAGTAACTTCAAGGAGCTAGTGAGTAATATACGGTAACAAGAATAAATCCCAATGAGCTTATTAAAAAAAACAAAAACAAAAACAAAACGAACCACAACTTTGGCAAGGGCAGGGACTATTGTCTGGGCTTGTTTGTCGATTTGGAGAGTGTTGCACGCCTTCATATATCCCTCCCCCAACCCTTTCAGAAAGGAGAGATTAGCAATAAAAGATAGATCTTCAAAGCGCCACACAGCTCTGATTTATGCTCCACTTTGGAGACCATAGGAAGGCTTCTCCTTGGGATTGAAAAGGGTTCCAACCAATCTCTGTTCCAGTGGTCCTCCCGGGACTTCTGCTGTGGTGTCTGTGGAAAGCGGAAGCGCTCTGATCCAACCCCCGTCTCTTTTGCAAAAGCTTCTTTGTAATTGCTTTGGAGTTTATGAAACTCTCCCCTCACCAAAAGCAACAAAACACAAAACAAAACGGTTTCAAGAGTTGTAACTCTTGTATCGTGGGAATAGCTATCACAAACAACATGGGATTACTGTCAAATTGCCTTTTTCCCTCCCTGGGGGAAAACCATGTTTTCAGAGCTCTCCAGGGGTTAAGGTAACTTTGAGAATGCTGAAGTATTCATGCTCTTCACGGGCTACCCTCAGGAGGGGTAGTTGCGCAGTCCTTAATTGGCAAGTTCTCATCCAGTGCCATGTTAATGAGGCCAGTGTTGGAGGGTGAAAAAATCACCGGCGAAAAATACATAGAAGAAAATCACAGATTAAAATACCCTCTTGGAGAAATGTTTGGTGGTATCTCCTGAAGCTGGATACATGCCTACAATGTGATCCAGCAGCTGCTCTTTCAGGTGGTACCCAACAAAAAAACACCAAAAGCCTTATTTGAGAATATTCATAGCTGCATTAGTCATAACAGCCAAATCTTGGAAACTACACAAATGCCTGTTGACAATAGAAAGGGTAAATAAATTATGGCATTTTTTTACACAATGGAATAATATACAGCAATTAGAACAAATGATCTACAACTAAATGCAATAACATGGATGAACTCAACAAGTAATGTTGAGTAAAAGAAACAGCACAAAAGAATACACATTGTAGGATTCCAGTTATGTAAAGTATAAAACAAGCTAAACTGATCAATGGTTTTAGAAGTTAGGAAGATTTTTACACACCCCTCCACCCCAGGTGTAAATTTATTATAATTCCACAAAAGGTAAAATAAATTACTGGGCTGGTTAGTTTCACTCTGTTATATGATCACTTGGTTAAACTCCAGCCTTGAAAGTAAACTAGATAAGGTAGTGCTGCTGATTGCAAGAGAGAATGGAATTGGGCACTATCTCACAGCAAACCTATGAGCACAGTTCAAGATGAACAAACAAACCAAAAACTAAAACAGAAGGTTTTGAAGTCCCTATTGATTGGTATTTGTATCCGCCTCACCTGACCCATCTGGTCTCCAGACCTTTTACCTGTGTGTAATCAGAGGGCTTCAAGTGTATTCCAGTGACCCAGGAGAAAGATTATTTGTGGTGTTTGCTCAACATGGCATCACAGGTGCATCAATGAAACCGAATGAGGCTATCTGTACTTTGCAGAAAAAGGCTTGTTGGCTGAATCTGGTGATCTCCATATATCCTCTCCATCATTACCTTTGATAAAACCTAATTATCATCTTCTCTTGAAACCCAAAGTACTTTCCCTGGAACTGTCTCTACAAATTCACTTGAGTTCTACTGAAAGGAGAAATAAGCCTAAAAGCTTTTGGTTTGGGTTTTTTCCCACACTTCTGTGAAACAATAAGCAGATATTCCATCATGGAAAAAGCATTTTATTGGCCCACTCCAGAGCAGACATAAAATCTCTTTTACTCCTATCTGTTCAGCATCTTGGGACCTAGATTTGTTTGCACCCAATCTATAAATCCTCATTGTGGATCACAGCCTTCTTGTGAAAGGGCTTGTATAACTCAATAAAGCTATGAGCCATGCTGCGAACCTTGTTGGGATAACCATGATAGCAAACATCAGATATCTAGGTTCTATTCACCTAGAACCAGACAACCTGGAGTGTGAAGTTAAGTGGGCCTTAGGAAGCATTACTACAAACAAAGCTAGTGTAGGTGATGGAATGCCAGTTGAGCTATTTAAAATCATAAAATGTGATGCTGTTAAAGTCCTGCACTTAATATGTCAGCGAATTTGAAAAACTCAGCAGTGTCCACAGGACTGGAAAAAGTCAGTTTTCATTCCAATCTCAAAAAAGAGCAGTGCCAAAGAATGTTCAGACTAACAAACAATTGTGCTGATTTTGCCTGCTAGTAAGGTTATGCTCAAAATCCTTCAAGCTAGGTTTCAGCAGTTTGTGAACTGAGAGCTTTCAGATGTACAAGCTGGGTATAGAAAAGGCAGAGGAACCAGAGATTAAATTGCCAGCATTCACTGGATCATAGAGAATGCAAGGGAATTCCAGAAAAATATCCACTTCTGTTTCACTGACTATGTAAAAGCTTTTGACTGCGTGGATCACAACAAACTGGAAAATTCTTAAAGAGATGGGAATATGAGACCACTTTACTTGTCTCTTGAGAAACCTGTATGCAGGTTAAGAAGGAACAGTAGGAACATTACTTGGAACAACTGACTGGTTCAAGATTTGGAAAGGAGTATGACAAGCCTGTATATTGCCATCCTGTTTATTTAACTTCTGTGCAGAGCACATCATGCAAAATACCAGGCTGGATAAATCACAAGCTGGAATCAAGATTTTCAGGAGAAATATCAACAATCTCAGATATGCAGATGATACCACTCTAATGGCAGAAAGTGAAGAGGAACTAAAGAGCCTCTTGATGAAAGTGAGAGAGGAGAGTGAAAAATCTGGCTTAAAACTCAACATTCAGAAAACCAAGATCATGACATCTGGTCCCATCACTTCATGTCAAATAGAAGGAGAAGAAGTGGAAGCAGTGACAGATTTTATTTTCTTGGGCTCCAAAATCATGCAGATGGAGACTGCAGCCATGAAATTAAGAGACCCTTGCTCCATGGAAGGAAAACTATGACAAACCTAGATAGCATATGAAAAAGCAGAGACATCACTCTGCCGACAGATGTCCGTATAGGCAAAGTTATGGTTTTTCCAGTAATCATGTATGGATGTGAGAGTTGAACCATAAAAAAGGCTGCGTGCCAGAGAACAGTTGCTTTGAATTGTGGTGCTGGAGAAGACTCTTGAGCGTCCCTCAGACAGCAAGGAGATCAAACCAGTCCACCCTAAAGGAAGGAAATCAACCCTGAATATTCACTGGAAGGACTGATGTTGAAGGTGAAGCTCCAACACTTTGGCCACCTAATGCGAAGAGCCAACTCATTGGAAAAGATCCTGATGCTGGGAAAAATTGAAAGCAAAAGAAGAGGTCAGCAGAGGCTGAGATGGTTAGAGAGGATCACTGACTCAATGGGCATGAGTTTGAGCAAACTCTGGGAGGTGGTAGGAAGCCTGGCATGCTGCAGTCTGTGGGGTGCAAATAGTCAGACATGACTTAGTGACTGAACAACAACGACAAATCTATAAATATCTTAAGACTGCTGTATGGAGAAGGCCCCTGCATTATAGTCATTTCTTCACTTATTAAATGGATATTTACTGAGTATCTACAATGCTAGAGGCACTAAGGGGATGAGTACACTTGGGCAATCAATTCCCTTTCTATCAATGTCTATCTGTTTAGCCTAGTCTCTTCTCCATCATGCTAGTAAAATTAAAAGGATAAATATGTATTAAATTATAGAATAGCATTCAGAAGCTTGGACTCTGAGAAAGATAAACCAGAGTTTGAATCCTGGCTCACACACTTAAAAGCTGTGTTCTCGGGCAAGTCCCGTAATTTCTTTAAACTTTGGTTAAGATTGAAATAAGAGTTGCAACTACCTCACGTGTTTTTTGGGCAAGGATTAAATATGATCAGATCAGAGGACAGTTTCATCTCATCCTAAATTAGAGGCATGGCTGGATTTGAAGGAGCCAGAGGCTTTTTTGAATTTTATTTTTGAAAATAATTATTGATTTCCTCATTTGGCCATGCTGGATCTTAGTTGCAGCACATGGGATCTTTAATTGCAGCATGTGGGACTTTTTAGCTGCAGCATAGGCACTTGTCGTTGTGGCATGTGGGATCTAGTTCCCAGACCAGTGATCAGATCCCAGGCTCCCTGCATTGGGAGCACAGCGTCTTAGCCACTGGATCACCAGGGAAGTCCCTACATTTTTTAAAAATTACTTATCTTTCATTGGAGTATAATGGCTTTACAATGTTGTGCTGGTACATCAACATGATCAGCCATAGGAATACATGGGTCCCCTCCCTCTTGAACCTCCTTCCCACTTCCTACCTCATCCAGCCCCTTGAGACTGTCACAGAGCAGAGTTGAGCTCCCTGCGTCATACAACAAATTCCCACTGGCTCTCTAGTTTACCTATGGTGATATATATATTTCAATGCTACTCTCTCAGTTCGTCCCACTCTTTCTTCCTCTACTGTGTCCACAAATATGTGATGGTGTTGCTGCAGAGGCTTGTTTCTTAACTGTACATGCAGTGAAACCAGCATTTCTTCAGAATCTCAGGTCTTCCTACTGATTCTTTGTGGCCTGTGTGCGTTGCATCTAATGACTCACAGCTCCACCTCCTTCAGAGGACTGTCCTTGGCTTTCTAGAGCTTCTTGGTCTATATACCAGTTAGCCAATGGCTGACTTCATGGAGTATGAAAGCCGAAATTTCTGGTCTTGAGAAGGGACAAATCTTGAAGTTGTAATTTATGCTCCTAATTTCCTTTTGCGTTTAGATTGAGGCTGGGACTTTTTCTGGTTACACTCTTGCTTAACTACTGTTGATTCTCTTTTCATACAGAAAAGAAATTTGCAATGGTTCTCAAGAAGGATTAGTTAATATTTGTATAACTTTCACAATTATAATGACATATTATTAATGTCCATTAACACCTATTATGCTCTATAGGGCCTTTTTCCCCTCAAGGAAACCTTTATTGGTATTCCCACAAACATATAGTCCTTGATTTCCAAACTGTCAGTGTGTTTTATTTGGTCTTAGAGGATTCATCAAGGACCTGGCTTAGTCAAACAATGCTGTGGTCTAGATCTGGAGAGCACTTGAAAGAAACAACTGATGTTAACTGTAAATTCAGATCAAAGGAATTAGAAAAATAATGAAGAGATCTATGAATAGAGTTAAGCATCTTGCCTGAATAGCCAACTCAATGGAAAAGACCCTAATGTTGGGAAAGATTGAAGGCAGAAGGAGAAGAGGGTGGCAGAGGATGAGATGGTTGGATAGCATCATGAATTCAATGGACATGAACTCTGGCAAACTCCGGGATATAGTAAGGGACAGGGAGGCCTGGAATGCTTCAATCCATGGGGTCACAAAATGTCAGACCCGACTTGGCAACTGAACAACAACAACCCTGCCTGACACTTAATAGGTGATTGAAAAATCTGTTGCAGCTGTGTTGGAGGAGGTCCTTGAGAGGAGATAACCTCTGGTTGGCCTGTGAGCTGGACCTGGGCAAGCAGAGGCTCCTCATCCCTTCCTCTGTCCTTAAAATATATGTCCACTTACTCTTCCCACACTAGCATTGTCTCAAGGACAGCCTTAAGAGAGTAAGATGTTGTTGAAACCATCTGGACAGAATATGTAACTGACTCCAGTGAAGGCCTCTGTATAAACTTTTGAGACTTTGGCAGGTGGGGGCCAAGATCTGCTTATCTTGCAGCCACCCAAGATAAGCTTCATATGTATCTCCCCTTGGTCATTAAAACTTCCATGTACCAATCTGGAGTGGTTTACCCCTTTGGTCTGTCTTTGCCCTCAGTGTATGGGGACCAGTTTTGAATCTTGCCCAGGGAACTCCCAAGGTTTCACACCAGAAGGTAAAGATTTTCTTATAGCCCACTGCAGACAATGGTTGAGATCCTTACATAGTTCTCTTTGAAAATATTATAACAACTCTCCAAAGTACTTATTAGTCCTATTGTGCAGAAAAAGAAATTGTGGCCCCAAATGGCTAAATTAATCAAGTTTTAATAAGTCGCAGAATTAGGATGGGAGTCAGGACTGTCAGTCTCTAATCAAAACTTTGAACCACTGCCTTAGACTTCCTCTTACAGGACGTATCAGGTCACTGGGAAAGTTGGTGGAATTAACTGTTAGATTTTATATCTATGTGACAAGAGGAAGCATGACCCCATTTCTGAGGTTGGCATCTTGGCTTTCTGAATCCTAATTTAAAGGGTCTGGTGCAGGCACTGTTGTCTCCTCTCTGCTTAAGATGCAGCCTAGCCCTAGCTGCTGTTCCTGGCATCCTTTCATTCATTCACTTTCTCAAATTCCATAGATGTTTGTTGAGTGCCCACTATATAATGGCAGGCAAGAGACACAGGCCTGGCCAAACAGAACCTTCTAAAGTCTGGTCACATCAGTTGTTTGAGGATGGAGAATGTTTCAGGACAGGGAAGGATGGGGCATGAGAACTCCATTCAAAACTCTGATGAAACTCTCAGGGAGGAACCATCTTCTTTCTGCTTGGGTGGCTAGCAAAGTAAGATGTAGCTAGGGACCTACTCCTGGAGAAATTTTGTCCATGATGGAAGCCAACTAAGAAGAAAGTAGAGTCAAGAGGCAGAAGAAAAGACAAAGTCCTGATGATATTGTTTGAACATTACTATGTGGATTAGTATTATTGACTTAAATTAATAAGTTATTAATTTTAAGTCATTAAATAATATTAAGTCATTATTATTGACTTGCATCATTATTGACTTAAATTGCTTTCAGTTGGGTTTTTATTAACTGCAGTATAAAGAGGCATGACATAAAGGGCTAGAGTGGAGGAAATGAAAGCTCATGTGGTCTTTCAAGATAACAGATATGACTTGGAGCTTATTGTACAGTTTGTATAGATTAACAAATGTCCATGGGATGCAAAGTCAAATTTGAAAAAAAGAGCAAAGAAGATTTATTCCACCAGATATGGAAATATATTAAGCCATAGTAGTAAAATCAATAAGAAGTAAAAGCAAGAAAAAGCAAAAATTGTGTGAGGAAAAGAATAGGACAATAAATCCATGTTAAAGGAAACGAGAATTAAAAGTAGACTCATGTTTCCAAATAATTTGACATACAAAAGATAGGGCCCTACAAATATGTAATATACATCATTGGGTTGTTAAATATATGATACTAAGGAAATAAAGTCATTATATGGAAACCATTAAGACAGATTCTTATATGACACTAAAAATTAATCTTCTAGAAGGATTAAAGACCTAAATGTGAATTGAATTATAAAACTAGTGGAAAAGTATGTCTTTGTGAATTTGGAGTAAGGGAGGCCTTTTAAAATAAGACCAGCAAAACACAATTCATAGGGCAAATAGTTGATGTATTTGACTACAATACATTAGAGGAGTTCTCTTCAATGAATGTACATGGATCAAGTTAATAGACTGATAATGACTGGGAGAAGATATTTTCTTCACCAATATAACAATAAGGGATAGATATCTAGGGTAGAACAGGAATTCTTACAATTCAGTAAGACAGATTGGGGAACTCAATGAACAGGAATAGGTAATTTACCCAAAGGGTGATCTGAATAGTTAACAAGTATATGACAATTTGCTCAAACTCTGAAATCAGAGATATAATACTGAAAAATGATTTTACACTCAACTAGAATAGCAAAAATTAGAAGTTATTGGTGAGGACCTGGGGACACTAGAACTCTTGTGCTGGTGAAATGTACATTGGTAGAGTCATTCTAGAGAATAACCTGGAAGCCACTAGCTGATGTTTATGGGTACACCTTATGACCCAGGAGCCCCAGAGAAGTGTTCACACATTACTAGGAAGGGGAATATACAAAGACAGTCATAAAGGATCTTTGTGAAGGCAGAGAGCCATAGACATGAAAGAAGAGAATGAAAGAAAATAAGAAGCACAATGAAATTTCCAGCAAATACCACCTAAGTCAATTTAAAACACAAATATAGACCTTTTACTGTACATTTTTCAAAGATAACCCTCTGCATATGTATACATACAGAACATATACATGCACACACACACATAAATGCATGTGTATATGTACATGTATCTCTGTCTCTGCCTATCTTGATCAAACACATCAATGTGGGTGCCTTTAGGGTGGGGGAGGGGCTAAGAAGTAAGAGAAAGAGAGGGAAATGTGACTGAAATCAGGCATAAAAGAAGAATAATAAAATAAAATATGACAGAAGCTCTGCACGTGCTGATAATGATAGTGTGCTATGAACTGGAGAGTATAATCAACTCGCCTAAGTATATCAAGTTGAAAATAAAATTAAAATTAAAAAGTTAAAATGCCTTAGGTTAGGAGATGGTCAAGAATATTTCATATGAGCTCTAGTCTCATCCTACCTTGGAGTATCATGTGACCTTAACTGTTCTTAAAGGGACATGGAGTAGATATTGTACTCTTCCACCTATCTCTCTGTGTAGCAAGAGTGAAATTAGATCTCAGCTGCAAATCATTTTCCATGCTTTAAAAAGTAACATAATATGAATTTGGGGTTTTTGCTACTAAGATTAGATAGAAAGTAATTTCTGTTAGAGAAATGTAAATTAAAACCACAATGAAGTATCATCTCGTGCTGGTCAGAATAGCTATCATCAAAAATCTACAAACAATAAATGCTGGAGAGGGTGTGGAGAAAAGGGAATCCTCTTACACTGTTGGTGGGAATGCACACTGGTACAGCCACTATAGAGAACAGTGTGGAGATTCCTTAAAAAACTGGGACTAGAACTGCCATACGACCCAGCAATCCCACTGCGGGGCATGCATCCGGAGGAAACCAGAATTGAAAGAGAAACATGAACCCCAATGTTTGTTGCAGCACTATTTATAATAGCTAGAACATGAAAGCAACCTAGATATCCATCTGCAGATGAAGGAATAAGGAAGCTGCGGTACATATACACAATGGAATATTCAGCTCAGTTCAGTTCAGTTGCTCAGTCATGTCCGCAGCACGCCAGGCCTCCCTGTCCATCACCAACTCCTGGAGTTCACTTAGACTCACGTCCATCGAGTCGGTGATGCCATCCAGCCATCTCATCCTCTGTCATCCACTTTTCCTCCTGCCCCCAATCCCTCCCAGCATCAGAGTCTTTTCCAATGAGTCAACTCTTCACATGAGGTGGCCAAAGTACTGGAGTTTCAGCTTTAGCATCATTCCTTCCAAAACAATCCCAGGGCTGATCTCCTTCAGAATGGACTGGTTGGATCTCCTTGCAGTCCAAGGGACTCTCAAGAGTCTTCTCCAACACCACAGTTCAAAAGCATCAATTCTTCAGCGCTCAGCTTTCTTCACAATCCAACTCTCACATCCATACATGACCACTGGAAAAACCATAGCCTTGACTAGATGGACCTTAGTCGGGAAAGTAATGTCTCTGCTTTTGAATATGCTATCTAGGTTGGTCATAACTTATTACTCAGCTATAAAAAAGAACACATTTGAGGCAATTCTAATGAGGTGGATGAACCTGGAGCCTTTTATACAGAGTGAACTAAGTCAGAAAGAGAAAGTCAAATACCATATATTAACTTATATAGAATTTAGAAAGATGATACTGATGATCCTATATGCAGGGAAGCAAAGGAGACACAGATGTAAGAGAGATGTAAAGAATAGACTCAGTGGGGGAAGGTGAGGGTGGGATAATTTAAGAGAAGAGCACTGAGACATGTGCATTACCATATGTGAAATAGATGGCCAATGCAAGCCTGATGCATGAGACAGGGCACCCAAAGCCAGTGCTCTGGGACAATCCAGAGGGATGGGGTGGGGAGGCAGGTGGGAGGGGTGTTTAGGATGCGGGGGACACATGTATACCTGTGGCCAATTCATGTTGATGTATGGCAAAACCATCACAGTATTGTCAACTAATTATCCCCCAATTAAAATAAATTAATTAATTGAAAAAAGAAGGGGACATATATTCACCTGTGGCTAATTCTTATTGATGTGTTGCAAAGCAATCATTGATCAATTATAAATAAATATAATTTAAAAAAAATCAAAAAGCAAACAACTTGTTGGAAATCATGGTGTTTATTGTCTAAAATCTTTGCCCTGAAATCAATACTTCTGATTTAGTAGTAACCTGCAGTTTGGGGTTTCCTAAAATATTCAGTTCAGTTCAGTTGCTCAGTCATGTCTGACTCTTTGTGACCCCATGAATTGCAGCATGCCAGGCCTCCCGGTCCATCACCAACTCCTGGAGTTCACCCAAACTCATGTGCATCAAGTCAGTGATGCCATCCAGCCATCTCATCCTCTGTCGTCCCCTTTTCCTCCTGCCCCTAATCCCTCCCAGCATCAGAGTCTTTTCCAATGGTCAGCTCTTCGCATGAGGTGGACAAAGTATTAGAGTTTCAGCTTTAGCATCAGTTCTTCCAAAGAACACCCAGGACTGATCTCCTTTGAATGGACTGGTTGGATCTCCTTGCAGTCCAAGGGACTCTCAAAAGTCTTCTCCAACACCACAGTTCAAAAGCATCAATTTTTTGGCGCTCAGCTTTCTTCACAGTCCAACTTTCACAATATTCAGTGGTATGCAAGTTTTGACTGTCCTCATTAGCATATGTAAATTGCACTGTTTTCCTTCAGGTTTGAGATAAAAGTCACACATCATGAAGGAAAGTATCGGGTTCTAAATTATATCTAACATTCTTTTCTGGTTTTTGTAATCTGAATCTAAATCAAACATATTCTCATAGGACACATACACCTTTTCTTTACATGAAACAAAGCCAAACACACTGTGCCTTTTAAGCCACAAATTAAACTTTACAAACACACAAACAGTATGAGGCTCAAGGACCTGGCAAACTATATTAAATGAAGTCCTTGGACTTCCCTGGTGTTCCAGTGGTTAAGAGTCCACCTGCCAGTGCAGGGGACATGGGTTCTATCCCTGGTCTGGGAAGATTCCACATGCTAAGGGATGACTGAACCCGTGCACCACAACTGCTGAGTGCATGTGCCGCAGCTGCTGAAGCCCACGCGACTAGAGCCTGTGCTCTGCAACAAGGGAAGCCACTGCAGTGAGAGCCCACACACCGCAGCTAGACAGCAGCTCACACACAGCAACGAAGACCCAGCACAGCCGAAAATAAGGTAAAGAAGTCCCAAGGAAGTGTTGTTCTGGGAGCTCAAGGACTTTTATTTCTCTTGTTCTTTGCTGTATCCCTATGCCTATCACACCACCTGGAACGTAGTAGGTGTTCAACAAATGCTTATGGGATGAGTGAATATACAGATGAACTCACACTCACATGCAAGCATACACCGCTTTGTCTTTGTTCTGTCACAGTTCACTTTTTGTTTTGATTCCTCCCTTTGAAAAAATTATCCAGTCAACCAGCTCTTTACAAAAAAACATCTTAATGTACTGACATCTGTGAAAGTTGATGGGGAGAATAAAAAGGAATTACAGAATATAGGTCTTATGGCTGAGAAACTTATGATCTAATAGGGCGAATACATACGAGAAACACATGGAAATAAGCACAGGAAGGGTTTTAGCGCTACAGAACACTGTTGGAAATTTATGAGAAAGAGACAGAGTGAGTGGAGGGCTGGGAATTGGGGAAACCACCTCCCAGCTGGCCTATACAAAGCACTGGCCTCCCAGCACAGTCTGGGGCTTTTCTAGGGGGGTGGGTGGAGAAGGTTGTTGGGAGAGCTGGCCTGGGGCAGAATCTTCACAAAGGTTTCTTGGAGAACCAGAGTTTGAGCAAGTCACTGGTGGAGGCCTTGCTGTTCTAACCAGCTGCTAATGAGAAACTGACTCTCTGATGCCAGGAGAGGCTGCTGAGGAGGCGTAAGTACTTAACGGGTTTCGAGAGCTTCTGCAGATACATCCTCTACGGAGCGGAAAACTCCATTCCAGACCTGAGGGAGGCCGACATGGTGCCCATATATGTGAACAGGAAAATTGTGGCAGAAAAAGCCAATAACTCAAGGATGGAAATCCTCAGCTTTGCGTCCAGGGAAAGCTTGGTTTAGCAATCATTGTGAGCGAGTGGGACCAGCTCAACCAACGTCAGCAATTTGAAGACATCTGGTCTTTATTTTTGGACTTTTGTACATTGAAGAGGATTATGGTTATATGATGCCGAGGCCATTTAGTTTTGTCAATCTACAGGATTTCTTAGAATAGGAATCCCTCATACTTAGAATAGAAACTCAATGTTCTCCAAAGTCTCCTTGAGATTTTCAAGTATTAACTCTTTATCCCCCAGAAGGATGTTCTGAGGGACATTATTTGAAAGAGATGCTTTTTAATCAGGACACTGAATCATGGAGTAGACATGTATTTTTCCAAAGGGTAGCCTCATAGTCAGTGGAGCCCCCAGTAACTTCAGCATCCCATGACTGCCAAAAATAATGCTTCTATCTCATTGGCCTTCATTTCTTCTGTGTCTGTTTTGCCTTTTCTTCTGACTCTTGTGTATCTCTAATCATTCCCTAGCTGGACCTGGACTTCCCTGGTGGCTCAGACGGTAAAGCGTCTGTCTACAATGCAGGAGACCCAGGTTCGATTCCTGGGTTGGGAAGATCCCCTGGAGAAGGAAATGGCAATCCACTCCAGTACTATTGCCTGGAAAATCCCATGGACACAGGAGCCTGGTAGGCTACAGTCCATGGGGTCGCAAAGAGTTGGACACGACTGAGCGACTTCACTTCACTTCACTTAGCTGGACCTGGTCTAGAAAAAGTTATTAGCATGAAAAGTTGATGGTCCAGTATTCACTTTCCACCCATTGTCCTTCACATCTTTTGGCCAAGGACCTTGTGTCTCCCCCAAGCCCAGTGAGGTCTCTCCTCCTCCTCCACTTCTTGTATCCTCCTGCCCCCTTCATTCCTGACCTTCCTTACTTCTGAGATTAGTACATATGTTGAGTTCCATTGCCCCTGGCTGTAATGGGTGATCAGCTATTTTAGACAATTTGCAACAAAGCTGCTAATGGCCTAAAAATGGCTCAGAGGCTTCCTCTACCAGATAGCATTTATATTTTCATTGGGGATTTCAATGTCAAAGAAGTCAGTAGACCATTCCTGCACCTTGGCAGCCTTCTCTCGTGATTTCCTCCCTTGTGGCTGCCCCCTTAACCCAACTGCCACATGCTAGTACCTGCTCTCAAACTGGTGGCTCCTGCAAGCTGGTTGGGCTTCTCTTTTTCTCATTCCAGTGTTTTCAGTTTAAGGGGTGTTTTTCAATATCCTAGGAGCAAAGGACACAAGAAAAGCCAGGTAGCCTCAAGCAGGAGAAGGACTGTCCCACATTGAATAAAGGGCCAGGACCCAGGGCTGAGGTATTTTGTCTATGGAAAGACCCACTGGCTTCCAATGATATTGTTGTCCATTAAAAAAAATCCATAGGCCTTTCAAAATGCATTTTCAACTTAATATAGCAGGAGCAGCCACTCTGCCGTGAAATTCCTGAGGATTTATGGCTGGTTGGGGTTAATGGTTTGAGGTGTTATTCCTTTCTGTGCCTCATTAATCCCCAGGAAGTGCCTGTGCTGCGGAGGCTGTTTGGCTCAGGCTGGCCACCGAGGCGCCCCAGTGCCCTCTCCAGCTCTGTGATGGTAGCCAGCTCTCAGCCCCTGCTCAGCTTGTTGTCCCTTCTAGCCTGGACTATTGACCCCCACAAAGGCTTGGGCTCTAGACTACTTCTGGGACAGATGGCAGACATCCTTCTTAGATACTGGCTTCCCTGGTATGATTCAACCTTGGCCTCACCATCCTCCTACATTGGAGAAAGTTTGAAAGAGACAAATTATCCCCGTCTGAAAAAGAGGAGGGTGAACGTGGCCTTCCTCATGTTGTCAGTGATGGAGGGTCAATGGTCAATGGAGGGGAAAGAACCGGGAACTGGGCAGAGTCTCTCAGCAACACAACATACTTTCTGATGACCAGAACTTATTATACTTTGAGGGGAAAAAACATCATATCTTTTCAATCAAAGGTCATGTGTTTATAAAGTATTGTGTATACTTCAGTATCGGGCTTCCCTGGTGGCTTAGTGGTAAAGAATCTGCCTGCCAATGCAGGAGACCCAGGTTCGATCTCTGGGTCAGGAAGATCCCCTGAGAAAGGAATAGCAACCCACTTCAGTATTCTTGCCTGGAGAATCCCATGGACAGGGAAGCCTGGCAGGCTATAGTCCTTGGGGTCGTAAGAAGTCAGACATGACCTGGCGATTAGCAACAACACCAACAATCCTCTGTTCCATCTCTCTTCCTTCCACCAGTGTTAACTGGGCACTTCCTTACTGAGCTACTAATGTAGATATTGGGGATGCACCAGGAACAAGAGTGACTGGGCTCCTGTCTGCTGGGTTTTCTACATTTTAGTGTGTGTTTAGGAATTGTGTGTTATGCCCAGAGTCCGAGTCCCCAAAACTGAGAGAATAAGACATCCACAGCAATGCAAAAGCATAAAGGGGTTTTATTGCTAGCCCGAGCTAGGACTCATGTCTCATCCAGCGCAGTGGAATCCAACAAGAGCCCCGAGATCTGAATCGCATTTACTTTTATACAGACGGTTCTTTGTTCCTGTAACAGCATAGCTGATTGGCTTAACCGTACGCGTGCATGCGCAGGACTTTTAAACCTCGCATCCCTATCTGGATTGGTGCGGGCGGGGTTTTCCTGATTGGCTCAGGTCGGACACTGAGGAGGACCTCCCTGATTGGCCTATTGTATCTCGGTGAGCCTGTCATGGCTCTTGTGAGGCCCTAACATTGTGTAAGAGGGCCTGATAACGAAACAAACATTTGGTCATTTTACAACCTTGTGATTCAGTCAGGATAGGTGTGCCTACACCTATTTTCACAAATGGGACAGCTGAACCTTGGAAGAGGTCATGTGACCCGTTTCAGGTGAACTGGTTTATGCATTCATTTGCTCATCTATCAGATGGGTTTATTGAGGAGCTTCTATGTTCCAGATCATGTCCTAGATTTCTGAGATGTAAAGTTGACTAGGCAATGAGCCTTGCTTTCTGGGAGTCAAAATATAATGTGGAAAGAGCCCAGAAACGGCTTGGAATCTAGTGACTGCTCTGATGAAGCCTGCACTTGCAAAGTTCGGGGCTTTGGGTGAAGAAGCCCCAGGTCTGCCTGAGGAAGTCAGGAAGCAAGAGACAGAACTGGGCTCAGACACAGTCAAGGGCCCCTTCCTGGTGGCAGCCTGCAGAGAATATGTGCAATAACACTTGTGGCATTGAATTGAGCCAGCTCCTCAAGGTCTAGCTTCACTCCCTGGTTTAAAGAGTCCTGGGCCAGTGGACACAGAGGGGGAAGGGGAGGGTGGAATGAATTGAGAGAGTGACCATGTGTAAAGTAAGTAGCTAGTGGGAAGCTGCTGTATAGCACAGGGAGCTCAGCCTGATGTTCTGTGATGACCTAGAGCGGTGGGATGTGGGGGGTCGGGGGGAGATGGGAGGGGATATATGTATACATATAGTTGATTCATTTTGTTGTACAGCAGAAAACAATACAACATGGTAAAGCAATTATACTCCAATTAAAATTAAAAGGGCCCCAGGCCATTGGAAATCCTATACTCACATTTAGCAAAATGCCCTCTTCTCATTTTAAACTGAAACAGAAATTCCTCATTCTACTTTTGATAAGGCTTCCTGCTTATATGAGATTAATTAAAAGCTGAGTAGCTGCTAAGTTGCCAGACAAATGGCACAGTACTTCTATCTTATTTATCAAGGCAAAATGTTCAGAAATTCTGGTGAGAATCTGCTGCACCCTCCCTCATCTTTCCTGTGTCCCTCCCCTGTCTCTGTTAGACTGCTGCTGCTGCTGCTAAGTCGCTTCAGTCATGTCTGACCCTGTGCGACCCCAGAGATGGCAGCCCACCAGGCTCCGCCATCCCTGGGATTCTCCAGGCAAGAACACTGGGGTGGTTTTGCCATTTCCTTCTCCAATGAGTGAAACTGAAAAGTGACTGGTCTCTGTTAAAAGGACTTCTACCCAACCCCCACCATAGCAGTACAGAAGGAACCAGACAGGAAACACATGAAACCCGGGCTTGAGTCCTGGCCCCATCATTAGCTAAAATTCTGAGCATGGGTAGATCATTTAATCTCTTGGTGTCTCAATTTCCTAAGCCAAAAGTGGTCATATAATACCTGTCCTACCTCATACATGAGTTCTTCTGAGGATCAAAATGGATTCCAACACGTGGCAGTGATTAAGAAGGGACAAAACCACTTAGGGCACTTAAAGGGACAGTAATACTATTGCTACAGCATGTCTGTTGATGGAGGAGACGCTAGACATTTGCAAACTCTGCTTGTTTTCTGATGTGAGCAAAGGGGTGTTAGACTTCTCGTATTTCTTTAATGTTCGAGGGCTGGAATGGGGCCCTGGCAACTGAGGCCAGGCATCCTTCTTTAGCACTGTCCCTGCGCAAAGGTCAGGTTCCCACTCAAGCAGCTCAGTTTCCCCAGTCTAATCAGCTGTAACAAATTGTCTCATTTCTCCTTGATAAGTGACAACCCCTGGCTGCCATGACTCCTTTTAGGCTGCAGCGGCTTCCACAAGCTGGCAGCTCCAGTTCTTCTGGGCTTGGGCCAGGCCTGGGCGGGAAGATCGTGGAGGAGATTAGGAGCGGGTTATCCACACCCACTGCAGACACCCTCTCAGGCTCACTGTCTGCTTGGATGGCATTAAAGGCAGAGGCAGCGCTGAGGATGGGTGTGTAGGGGGTGCAGGAAGGGAAAGATGGGTCGAGAGAGTTCTCTTGCCAAGCTTAAAGGGTTATAAGAGGAAAAGTGAGTTGAGGGGAAAAACAGTGAAGGAGGTTGTAATAGCCAGAGCCAAATATCTTATTTGAACAGATAAAAGAGAGACTATTCATTTCTTTTGTAGACAGAGTGATCATGTCATCCAAATACAAAATTGTGACTACAGATTACCATCAAACATTTATATTTACAACAGGAGGAAGCATAGTTCTAATATAGGCTGTCTGGGAAAATTCTGAAAGACTGCTTCCTTCTTTCTATGACTTCATACCCTCCTATAACTTCAAAATCTTATTGTTTGTAGGTTTGCCATGAGGCACCTTCGAGAAGTTTGTATTTGGGATCCTCCTAGCTTTACTTTCAACAAATATTTATTGAGTAAGTACAGTGCATGGTGTGGGACCAGCTTCATGAATTTTGAGATTTAGTTGCACAGGGCCTCCACTTAGGAAGCTTCTGTGCTTGGTTTAATGTACCACTGATGTTGTTTTGAAATTTGTAGTATTTCTTGAACAAGTGGTCCTTGTGCAAGGAATTTTCATTTTGCACTATTCCCATAGAGTGCCATATTATGTGCTGGAGAAGCAAAGATGAAAAGATACAGGCTTTTCCCCAAATTTCTCCCTGGCTGTGACCAACTCTCTACCTAAACAACACCTCAGGTGTTAGAGATGGCTTTTCATATGGTCATCAGCTAAATACTGTCTTAGCTGATACTTTGAAAAGTTCCTTCATAACTAATTCACTATAAAACATTATTAATAACATGAACATTTTTCTTGATATAACAGTGGTTGAAATCACTGTATAGAATTTGAACTCTGCAGAAAGATATAAGGAAGAAAACATAAAATAATCCACAGCTTGTTACCCATTAAGCAAAGGTCATCTCAGGGTGGTGGGTAGTAGATACTTTCAATTTTAATTATTCCTATTTATATTTTTAAATATAAGTAGGAGCCTACTGCACTTGCATTTTTATAATCCTGTTCTTTTCACTTGAAATTTCATTTTTGCCATTTCTCATGTCATTAAATAATTTCTCAAAATATAGTGTTTTATGGGCTTCCCTGGTGGCTCAGTGGTAAAGAACCATTTGCCAATTTAGGAGATGTGGGTTCAATCCCTGGGTCAGGAAGATGCCCTGGAGAAGGAAATAGCAACCTACTCCAATATTCTTGCCTGGGAAATCCCACGAACAGAGGAGTTTGGTGGGCTACAGTCCATAGGGTTGAAAAGAGTCAGACACAAATTAGCGACTACACAACAATAACAATAAACATTGTCTCTTTATGTTGGTAGCATTCTGCCACATGGATGTGTCATGGCATATTTTCTTGCTTTTTGGGGATACGTAGGGTTGTTTCCAGTTTTTTGCCAAGGTGAAATATCACGTGGATGCACATTCTTGCATAGAAATCTTTGTCTGCTTCTTTGGTTATTTTCTTGGGATAAATTTCAAAAAGCAGAATTACTGGTTAAAGGGTATGGAGAGTCACATATGCAAATTATTGGCAATTTTCACTCTCACCAGTAAGTGACTGAGAGAACTTATTTCACAAATCTCCCTATATTGGCTATTTTTATTTTCTAAAACTATATTTGTCCAAGTTTGCAGGTAAATGCATTTCTTTGATTACTTATTAGACTGAATATATTTTTCATATATTTATTGGACACATATACATATATTTTTTATAAATTATCTAATCACATCTTTATTTGCTGTTTTATCAAAGTGCTTTTTTTTTCTGGTATCTGTAAGTTAGTTATCTATTAACTATCTTAGTTTTTAAAAAATATATTAGAGAATACGCAGAATTAGATACAAGTAGTTGATAAATGCATATTTAACATGTTATCTCTGCTGAAAGTTACATCTAATAATCCTTTGAACTTTATTGTTTTCTCTCTAAAAACTTCAGTAATGTTCATAATGAGAATGAGTTACTGCAAAGGAAATGAAATTCTTATAATTGCAAGAATTTCTGCAAAGGCTGAATGAACATCCAGCGAGAGTGATGTGGAGGGGATTCTTGTACTAAGGTGAGAGGTTGGACTGATTAGGTGATGACCAATCATTTTTGATTTTTTCCTCTAACTTTAATGGTAAAATTTTAAGGATCATTGCCTGTCAGGCTAGAGCCCTTCCAATTCTAATTTATGTGTAGTTGCCTCTAGGTACATTCAGGCTTTCCTGGATCAAATAAGTTATCTCAGTAAATAACAGTACAGTATCTGAGATAAAGTAAGATTAAGTTCCCAATAGTATGACCAAGAGGACCACAATTTACTATTATGAGGTGTCAAAAAGGACTCTTTATAGCACTATAGAAATCAGGGAAGTCCCCAGAGAGGGAGGCAGTCTTGAAAGAACCAGTCTGCAGCTGTAGAGAGGGATGTGATGGTTTTCCAGGTGCAGAAAGAAGCAATGTGGTTTAAGGGTTATGAACCTGGCCTAGGAATGGCCCTGTATGTTTATCACCAGTCAAGCCATGGCAAAAGGGGATTGGTCACCTTGTGAACATGAACTGAGAATATTTTTTTGCCCAGAGCTAAGGGCAACTCTAGCTGGAGATTCCACCATAAAATTCTGGTGTTAGGTTCAATGTTTTGCTTAGAAATTCTAGGTTAAATCTTGTAGCTCTGAGGCCTTGAAGGTCTCATCATTCTGGAATAAGTCCAAGAGGGCTGAGGGTTTTTCTATTCTTTTCCTTTCCCAGTTGTTTCCTCCTAGTCTTCTACTCACATTTTTAAAACTGCTGGCTGGTTCAAGACTGCAATGGAAAATAGCAATTGCCTTGTAGGAGATCATCTTCAGCTTCTCCATCTGAACTTTGAGAAGCTGCTCGTACAGTTGGAGAACTATCTCACTATCACAAAGATGGGTGCTGTTGCAAAAGGAGGGAGGCTTGGCATGTGGGCTACCTGGTGAATCAAGGGCAGCCTGTACCTTGCTAACTTAACTGAGTTAACAATGGAGCAAGGTGCTGGGTTCAATTCTCACTCAAGCCAGCTGACTTCAGTCTGTTCCACAAGTGGTCCTAATTTATCCTCCCTGATCAGATCTGTCTGTTTACAAAGTCACTAGCTTGTGGGGAGAGCTGTAGGTGCTTCAACACACACCACTTTCCTAGTTGTGCTTCATGAAGTTGACATGCCGTGAGTCTATCAGGTGGGTATTTATGGAGCCACTGCAATGTGCCAGGAGCTGTGCTAAATGCTGCAAAGGCAAGCTTGATTGAGGTGCTCTCTATCTAGCTGTTGTTTAGTTACTAAGTCATGTCCGACTCTTTTGTGATCCGATGGACTGTAGTTCACCAGTCCACTGACTATGGGATTTCCCAAGCAAGAATTCTGGAGTGCGTTGCCATTTCCCGTTTGAGGGGATCTTCCCCACCTAGGGATTGCACCCATGTCTCCTGCACTGGCAGGCATTGGCAGGCGGATTCTTTACCACTGAGCCACCGGTGAGGCCCTTGCTGTCCAGTGGATTTGACAAATATGTGAAAGACAGCATTATACATGAATGGCGGCTGGGAAGGCTAAGTGGCAGAAAAGGGTGTGAGATCAAAGTTAGCCACTTTAAAGTGGACAAAAAGCAATAGATAGGGATGATCTGAAAGGTCCAAACTCCATTTATCTCAAGGTTTGTGAATTCAGGTGACTTCCGAATTGGCTTCACTGACTTAACTTTTGGAATATCTGAAAGCACCAGAAAAGTGATGTTCAACATAAGCCTCTGAGATTTTCCCATCCTGAAAATCTCTGGGCCATCACATTCCTCCCTTAAAATACCCAATATGCAGACCTTCAGGCTAAGTTTTTCCATTGCACTCAGAGTTGTTTTTTTTTATTAAATAACTTTTATGTTTTTAATTGAAGTATAGTTGATTTACAATGGTATGTTAGTTTCTAGTGCACACCGAAGTGATTCAGTTATGCATGTATATATATTTTCATATTACTTTCCATTATAGTTTATTATAATATATTGAATATAAGTCCATGGATTATATAGTAGATCCTTGTCAGTTATCTATTTTATGTATAGTAGTTTGTACCTGCTAACCCCAAACTTCTAATTTATCCCTATCCTGCTTTCCCCTCTGGTAACCATAAATTTGTCTTCCATGTCTGTGAGTCTGTTTCTATTTTATAAATAAGTTCTCTTGTATTATATTTTAGATTCCACATATAAGTGATATCATGATATTTGCCTTTTTCTGGCTTACTTTACTTAGAGTATCCTAATCTCTAGGTCCATCTATAATGCTGCAAATGGCATTTCATTCTTTTTTATGGTTGAGTAGTATTCCACTGTGTGTGTGTGTGTGTGTGTGTGTGTGTGTGTGTGTGCGCGCGCGCGCGCGTGCATGTGTGTATGCCACATCTTCTTTATCCACTCATCTGTCAGTGGGCATTGAGATTGCTTCCATGTCTTGGCTATTGTAAATAGTGCTTCTATGCACATTGGAGTGCGTTTATCTTTTTGAGTTAGAGTTTTGGCTTCCTTGGTTGCTCCACCAGTAAATAGTCCATCTGCCCACGCAGGAGATGTGGGTTCATTCCCTGGCTGGGGAAGATCCCCTGGAGAAGGAAATGGCCACCCACTCCTGGAAAATCTCATGGACAGAACAGTTTGGCAGTCTACAGTCCATGGGGTTGCAAAGACTCAGATATGACTTAGTGACTAAACAACAAGCCAGATATATACCCAGAAGCAGGACTGCTGGATCACATGCTAACTTTCAGTTTTTAAAGGAACCTCTGTACAGTTTTTCATCGTGATGCATCACTTTACATTCCTCAGGGGCTTTGTTGATGCAGGAAGAACATTTGGGTGTTTCACCAACACCAAAAAAAGCAAATCTCCTTATTAGTGCCTATGGTTTCTAGGTCTGGCTTAAAACTCAACATTCAAAAAACTAAGGTCATGGCATCTTGTTCCATCACTTCATGGCAAATAGATGGGGGGAAAATGACAGATTTTATTTTCTTGGGCTCCAGAATCACTGTGGACAGTGACTGTAGCTGTGAAATTAAAAGATGCTTGCTCCTTGGAAGAAAAGCTATGACAAACCTAGACAGTGCATTAAAAAAAACAGAGACATCAGTTTACTGACAAAGGTCCATATAGTCAAAGCTATGGTTTTTCTTGTAGTAATGGATGAATGTGAGAGTTGAACTGTAAAGAGAGCTGAGTGCCGAAGGACTGATGCTTTCAAATTGTGGTCCTTGAGAAGACTCTTGAGAGTTCCCTGGAGATCAAACCAGTCAATCCTAAAAGAAATCAACCCTGAATATTCATTGGAAGGACTCACGATGAAGCTGAAACTCCAATACTTTGGTCACCTGATGCAAAGAGCCAACTCACTGGAAGATTCTGATGCTGGAAAAGATTGAAGGCAGGAGGAGAAGGGGGTGACAGGATGAGATGGTTGGATGGCATCACTGACTCAATGGACATGAGTTTGACCAAACTCTTGAAGGACAGGGAAGCCTAGCGTGTTGCAGTCCATGGGGTTCCTTGGAACCCCATGGACACATGAAGTTGTGTCTGAACAACAACAGCTAGTGAAGTGTCCATTTAGAAGGTGGCCTCTTTAACTAACTCAGCAAATTCTCACTGTATCTTGCTGTGGCTCATACACCTGCATCTTCCAGGTGTATGAGTCCATCTCTTTTTCCTTCCTCCTGGCTAAGCATTAGGGGTTCAGCCATAGAGTTTCACTCACCTAGTCCAGCTTCAGCCCTTGGGTAGGTTAAGTGGGCTTAGAAAGAATTAGGAGTTTCAGCAGCAACATCTTCTGCATGGGGCCCTTTCCATGTTCTCTTGTTCCTTCTCATCCTTTATGTCTCAAGTAAAAAGGCAAACTGATTTTAAAATCTGTTACTCATCATATTCATTGAGTCACCAACTCAATGGACATGAGTTTGTCCAAGCTCTTGGAGATAGTAAAGGACAGGGAAGCTTGGTGTGCTGCAGTCTGTGGAGTTGCAAGGAGTCAGACACGACTGAGCAACTGAACAATGGTAACACCCATTCATCACAAGGGTTTAGTTGACCACTCTCATGCCTGTTTCTCTTTTTCTCTCCTGCTTTCAGGTATGACCTGGAAGGAAAAGTTTCCCTGATGGGATATATGAAGAATGTGGATCTCCAGCTAATGCTTCTCTTTATCCCTCATGGGGATGTATGTTCTCTAAAAAGCTTTACCCTAGTAAATAATAATAATGATAATGTTGTATTTATGGAACATAAACCACCTATTAGGTACTCTACTTAGTAATTTAAGCACATCATCTCATTAAAACACAGCAGTCCCACAAAGTAGGAACAGTTATTAATATTCTGTTTGTCTCTGTGCCTGTGCGCTCAGTCATGTCTGACTCTTTGCAACCCCTTGGACTGTAGCCCACCAGGATCCTCTGTCCAGGGGATTTTCCTGGCAAGAATACTAGAGTGAGTTGCCATTTTGTCCTCTAGGGGATCGTCCTACCAGGAATCAAACCCATGTCTCCTGTGTCCCCTGCATTACAGGCAGATTTTTTACCGCTGAGCCTTTGGGGAGGTGAGTAAAGTGAATTCTAAAGAAATTAATAACTTTTAGTAGCTGGTAAGTGAAACAATCCAGATTTAAGTCTAGGTTTTTCACTTCAAACTCTGTTTCTAACCACTATACCATCCCATCTGCAAATACTTTAACGTTATATGTACTCAGCAGCTTTCTGGGCAGCACACCCTGGAAAGAACAGTGTTGGTCTCAAGGGCAAATATTTCTGCTTTAATTTCCGTGATAAATCCAGATCCTTCTGACCAGAAAATGCTTCTCTTTCCTCAACTCCCTGTGACTTTTTAAAGAAACAGCCCAACTACTGAAAAAGTTCTTTTCTATCAGAAAAGAAGTAGTTTGTTACTTCCTTCTGATGTCCAGCAAATGTGCTAGTTCCTTTCTCTTTCACTCTCTTCTATTTCTCTGAGTGTGAGTGTTAAGACCTTGGGGTATCCAAACACGCACTATAACTCCCACATCCCTCCAGCACCCCTATGAACACATCTCTGATGATAATTGGAGGATGGAAGACCCAAGATTAATTGCCTAGTGGGAAGAAGTGGATAAAGCAGCTATCCACTTCTGGACTGGGCTCTTACTGTGGGTGGCACCTTGGGGAGTGCTGTCTTTTCAGGATTACGTTAGCAGATGCGTACTTCCGGCTGAGTCCGGGAGAACAGCTCCCACTAGAAGAGGAAATGAAAAGCTGACTATTGACATTTCTTGGGAACTGGCCCCAGCATGACTGCTGGTGACAACATCCATTGGGCCAAAGGCCCTGAACTGTTTCACAGTGAGACTCTGCTCTCTCCCCTCCCTAGAGCTGGAGGGCCCCCCCAGACACTTTAGGCCTCCCCCAGCTGTCCCCCAGAGCCTGAAATCCTGGGGTGCATCAGAGGCCCCACCACCACAGCCCGCAGTATACATTCCCCTGCCACAGACACACGCTCTGAGCGCTCCCTGCTGTTCCCTCCAGTTACTCCTGGTTTGAATCCATACACTTCACATACCTTTGCAGGGAAGCTGCCAACTACTTAAGAGAGTTTTATGTGCTGGAGAAAGAAGGGACTTTGCCCTCCAAAATGCCCTCCAGAAAACATGATGGAATTTCTCTAAGGAGAAGCACAACTTTCAGTTTAAATTCCCAGATACAAGTGCTAAGTGAAATTCACAGTAACCGTGTCATTGAGAACCACCCCAGTCCAACACCACCCAGGAAGGTCCTGGATTTCAGAGGTTGAGGTGCAGGTGTAGGAGGCTGCTGAGTGGGGCTGGCTCACATCACCACAGCTTTAAGGGAGAGACCCAGCACACAGAATTAACTTGCACTGATTTCTCTTCTTGTCCCACGGTGGACATCTGTTTCCATCTGTTTCCTCTGCTTACCAAGTGGCCCCAGTGAATTTGTTGTTGTTCTGTTGCTCAGTCATGCCCAACTCTTTGCAACCCCATGGACTGCAGCACTCCAGGCTTTCCTGTCCCTCACTATCTCCTGGAGTTTGCTCAAACATGTGTCCATTGAATTGGTGATGCCATCCAATGATCTCGTCCCCTTCTCCTCCTGCCTTCAGTCTTTCCCAGCATCAGGATATTTTCTAATGAGTCGGCTCTTCACATCAGGTGACCAAAGTGTTGGGAGTTTCAGCTTCAGCATCAGTCCTTCCAATGAATATTCAGGAATGATATCCTTTAGGATTGATTGGTTGGATCTCCTTGCAGCCCAAGGACTCTTAAGAGTCTTCTCCAACACCAGAGTTCAAAAGCATCAATTCTTTGGTACTCAGTGAATTAGGGATAAGAATCCTCACTTAGGTTCTCCCTTCAATGGACATCTGTATAGAAGTCGCCGTCCCTTGGACTGCAAGGAGATCCAATCAGTTCATTCTGAAGGAGATTAGTCCTGGGTGTTCTTTGGAAGGAATGATGTTAAAGCTGAAACTCCAGTACTTTGGCCACCTCATGCGAAGAGTTGACTCATTGGAAAAGACTCTGATGCTGGGAGAGATTGGGGGCAGGAGGAGAAGGGGACGACAGAGGATGAGATGGCTGGATGGCATCACTGACTCGATGGACGTGAGTCTGAGTGAACTCCAGGAATTGGTGATGGACAAGGAGGCCTGGTGTGCTGCGATTTATGGGGTTGCAGAGTCGGACACAACTGAGCGACTGAACTGAACTGAACTGAATGAAGATATCTAGACATCTACGCTTTTCACCTGGCCTTTTCTAGACCTGAAAGCAGGAGAGACAAACCAGAGCAACAGGTTCTAGATCGAGAAGGGTGATCAGGTCAAAGACAGTCAACAGAAATGAGACTGGCTCAGGCTACATGGAATACTTGGAGAGAAGGAAAAGAAAACTGAATTGAGGAATGAATGCTTTCCTGAAAGAAGACTTGATGTCCCTGACAAAACGAAAAATCCAGAGAAATATTCAACCCCTAATGAAAATGGCCCAGAAGCAACAAAAAATGTGAAATGAAAACACAATCATTTTAAAAAAAGCACAACAATTCCAAGAATACTTTATGCTTATCAGCTTAGCGCCAGCCTTCCTCATGTGGCGTCTCCCCTAATCTTGGCTGGATCTGATTTCTAATCTGGAGACCACTACTTTGGGTCAGTGAATTAAAAAAAAAAAGTTAAAGAAATTTTTTTTTTCAGCTTTGGGTTGAAAGAAAGAAGAGCCATTCCCCTGGTTTCTCTCTGGTCAAATGGCACACCCTCAGAATGTGAGAGAGCTGTTGATTCTAGCATCCCAAGTTTGTCTTCTCTAGCTTTTACAGATAGTTGGCTATAGCTGATGAATGTGCCTATTTGGGTGGAGTTTATGCCTAAGCCAAGAAGAACATAGGAAGGGAGGTGTTTTTTACTTGGCAGAATAAGAACCATGTGGGGCAGTGAAAATGAGCAACACTTAGGAAGGAGGATTATGCCTGGTTCCAAGCTTGCTTGGTTTGGGTTTGAGGGATTTGAGGTGTTCCCCTCAAGGGGATGAGGGGCTCAAGCAGTGTTCTGGGAGACTTATTTTCTTCTAAGCCAATTAGATTTTCATTCCTAACTTTCATTTGCCTTGTCTTCTGAGACTCAGTTCAAGATATCTTACCTCTGGAATGCCTTCTCTAGATACCTCAGCTCATTGTGTGTGTGTGTGTTTGTGTGTGTGTGTGTGTATGTGTGTTAAAGTCTTTTTAAAATTATAAAATAAAACACAAATGCAGAAAACCAAACCAAACAAATTCAAGGCTTAGTGGATTGTTAAGACAAGCACCTATTTATTTGTCACCCAGATAAAGAAAGAGCACGTTGTCAGTCATGTCAGAAGCCCTCCAAGGGCTCTGTCCTGGGCCTCCCTGCCCCTGAAAGTAACTACTGTACTGACTTCTATAGGAATCACTTTCTTCTGTTTTTTTTTTGGGGGG
>SJYQ01001865.1:1196620-1231406 GCA_006410935.1 Redunca redunca | reverse complement strand
AAGGATTGGGGGCAGGAGGAGAAGGGGATGACCCAGGATGAGACGGCTGGATGGCATCACGGACTCGATGGACGTGAGTCTGAGTGAACTCCGGGAGATGGTGATGGACAGGGAGGCCTGGCGTGCTGCGATTCATAGGGTCGCAAAGAGTCGGACACGACTGAGTGACTTCACTTTCACTTTTCACTTTCATGCATTGGAGAAGGAAATGGCAACCCACTCCAGTGTTCTTGCCTGGAGAATCCCAGGGATTTCCTGTTTCTTCCTGCTTTAGTCTCTATAGGTTTTATGTTTCTAGAAGTTCATCCATTTCACATAATTTACCCAATTCTTTACTGTACAATTGATCATAGTATTCTCATACAATCTTTTATATTTCTATAGAATTGGTAGTTGTGTTCCCACTTTAATTTCTGATTTTAGTGATTTGAATCTTCTCTCTTTTTTTCTTAGTCCATCTAGGTAAAGTTTTGTCACTTGTGCTGACCTTTTCAAAGAACCAACTTTTGGTTTTAGTGTTTTTTTCCTATTATTTTTCTGTTTTCTGCTTTGTTGATCTCTGGTCTAGTCTCTATTATTTCCTTCCTTCCGCTAGTTTTGTGTTGTTTGTTCTTACTAGCACTTTAGGCTGTAAAGTTCAGTTGTTGATTTGAGATTTTTTTCTTTTTAATGTAAGCATTTAAAACTATAAATTTCTCCTTAGTACTGCTTTTGTTGTGTCACATAAATTTTGGTGTGTTGTATTTTTATTTTCATTCATTGCTAAGATTTTCTAAGTTCTTTGTGATTTTTTTCTTTAATTAACTGGTTGTTTAAGAGTGTGCTATTTAGTTTCCAAAGATTTATGGATTTTCTAGTTTTACTTCTATTATTGATTTCTAACTTCATCCTGTTGTGGTCAAAGAAGATACTTTGTTTGGTACTTGTCTTCAAAAATCTATTAATACTTAATTTTTGACATAAAATATGGTCTATCCTAGTAAATGTCCCATATGCACTTGAGAAAAATGTGTATAGTATTGTTCTGAGTATAATGTTCTGCTTACATCTATTAGATTTAGTTGGCTAATTGTGTTAAGTCCAGTAGTGATGTATGGACGTAAGAGTTGGACTGTGAAGAAGGCTGAGTGCCGAAAAATTGATGCGTTTGAACTGTGGTGTTGGAGAAGACTCCTGAGAGTCCCTTGGACTGCAGGAGATCCAACCAGTCCATTCTGAAGGAGATCAGCTCTGGGATTTCTTTGGAAGGAATGATGCCAAAGCTGAAACTATATTTTTTATGATCTATATTTTTTATGATCATTAGGTGATACATGTTTATAATTATTTTATCTTCCTGCTTTGTTGAAACTTTTATTAATATACAATGCACTACTTTGTACCTTGTGACTGTAAAAGAAACTTAAGGTCTATTTTGTCTGATATTAGTATAGCCACCTCTGTTCTCTTTTGGGTATTATTTTCATGGAATAGTTTTTACCTTCCTTTCACTTTCAGTCTCTATAGTGAGCCTCTTATAGACAGCATATAGTTGGATCATGTTTTTAAAATTCTGCCAACCTCTGTATTTTGGTTAGAGTTTAATCTATTTACATTCAAGTAATCCTTGAGGGTTTGTCATTTTGGTATTTGTTCTACATATGCCTTGTAGTTTTGTTGTCCCTCATTTCCTGCATTACTGTCTTATTTTGTGTTTAGTTGATTTTTATAGTGAGATATGTTAAGTATCTCCCTAATTTTCTTTTGCATATATTCTATAGCTGTTTTCTTTGTGATTGTCAAAAGAGATAACATTTAATATCCTAAAATGATAGCAATGTAATTTGAATTTAACTCACTTAACTTCAATAACATAAACATTTCTACCTCTTTAACACCTCTGTTAAAGATGACCCTCTCAGTTGTTGATGTCACAAAATTACATCTTAATATATTGTTCCAAAATATAAACCAACACTTCATTTAAACGCATTAATATCTTAAATTATTTAAAAACTAAAATGTATAGTTACAAACTAATGCTTACAATCATACTAGCTTTTAGACTAATGATTGTTTTTAAAACATGAATTAGTCTCTTGTCATGTTTAAAACAAGAAGTTTGTATAACTAATGATTGTTATAACTATATTAACTTTTGTAATTGTCCACCTGTTTTTCTTTATTAGGATATTTATTTCTTTATATGGCTTTTTCTCGTGTCCTTTCATTTCAGCTTGCAATAGTCCCTTTGCAATAGCCACGCATTCTGGGAAACAAATTCACTAAGAAGGACAATGCAGATAGTGGAGTGCAGTTTATTACACCGGCAGGCCCAAGGCAGAGTCTCCTCTTAGCCAAGGACCCCGACCAGTTTTTGTGAAAACCTTATATATCCTAAGAATACATGTCCAAACCCACCTCCCCAAATTCCCTGAAACTAGTCTGAAGAAAGGAAAAGAAAGATACAATCAAAGTTAACCTGTGATTCATATGCGTTAAGCCTACGTAGTTAACAGTGGACAATTATCAATAGGCCTGTGGTCATACCCCAATAAGCATAATAGAGTTTATGATTCTATTTGGTTACACAGATAATTAGGGTATTCTTTTAGGCAACAGAGAGCGTAGGTACGAGCCCTGGGACTCTTCCATCCAGGGGGCCTGGTTTTCCAGTTGGTGTGTCATTTCCATGATACTGGGCATAGAGCTCAAAGTCGACAGTCCGGCCCAAGATGGAGTCCTGCTTTCAAGATGGAGCCTGTTCTGTCTGTTTCCTCCTTCATCCCCCCTTCTTCAAGCTTTTACCTCATAGTATGAGCATCATTCATAGGGATATATTGCACCCTGACTCTCCAACCTCCAATTAGGGAGAACAACATCAACCTTTGGGTTACAAAGTTCATAATACATTGTAAAATAAAGTGTCCACAAAGCAGAACTATCAAGGCACTTATAACAAAGGTAAATATACTTTTCGACCAATCACCCATCACCCAAGATAGGACCAAAGTCCAAAAAGGAAGATTATCATCAGGCATAACTTTTACCTGACTTTTCATGTCATTTGGGTGGCTGATATATAGCCAGATAAATCAGGAATATATGCACAACATTCAACTTTGATTATAGCACAGGTCCCTCTTTGTACTGAAACTCTGGTTAGTCTCAAGATGATACCAGCAAGTCCTTGTAGCAGCAGTGGCCTGTAGAACTTCACCTCTTGTTCTTCTTTAAGATGATCTTGGTTTCACGGGGATCAGAGGGGTCCTTAGTCCCCTCGGTGTCCTCCGGGTCTGTGTGGTATGCTCTCTTCACCCTCGTGTGGTGGATACAGGGATGACACCTGCAACTTTAACTGCAGTAGGGCTGGTTAGAACAGCATATGGACCCTTCCATTGTGGGGTCCCATCAGTTCATGGGAAATAGATGGGGAAGCAGTGGAAAGGGTCTCAGACTTTATTTTTTTGGGCTCCAAATTATTGCAGATGGTGATTGCAGCCATGATATTAAAAGACGCTTACTCCTTGGAAGGAAAGATATGACCAATCTAGATAGCATATTCAAAAGCAGAGACATTACTTTGCCAACAAAGGTCCGTCTAGTCAAGGCTATGGCTTTTCCAGGTCATGTATGGATGTGAGAGTTGGACTGTGAAGAAGGCTGAGTGCAGAAGAATTGATGATTTTGAACTGTGGTGTTGGAGAAGACTCTTGGGAGTTCCTTGGACTGCAAGGAGACACAACCAGTCCCTTCTAAAGGAGATTAGTCCTAGGTGTTCTTTGGAAGGAATGATGCTAAAGCTGAAACTCCAGTACTTTGGCCACCTCATGCGAAGAGTTGACCCATTGGAAAAGACTCTGATGCTAGGAGGGATTGGGGGCAGGAGGAGGAGGGGACGACAGGGGATAAGATGGCTGGATGGCATCACTGACTCGATGGATGTGAGTCTGAGTGAACTCTGGGAGTTGGTGACGGACAGGGAGGCCTGGCGTGCTGCAATTCATGGGGTCGCAAAGAGTCAGTCATGACTGACTGAACTGAATGTGGGGCCAAGGAGTCATGTTTCCAGTCCTTGACCACACCTGATACCTGGGCACAAATTCGTGAATCTGTTCCCCAAGGGGGTATGGCACCCTTTCTTGTACAAACTTAGTCACCTGATTTATTACCTTACCCAATTGTTCCATCTGCTGTGAAATCTCATCTCCCCTTACTGAGGCAAATTTGTTGACACCTGTTTTATTATGGAAGGGGGCCTTCATACAAAATCTCGTATGGAGAAGAGCCATGGGACTGTGGGGTCATCCTGAGTCTGAGCAGAGCCATTGGAAACAAGTCCACCCAGGAACCGTCAGTCTCTAAGATCCACTTGGAGAGTGTCTCTTTAAGTGTCCGGTTGGTTCCTTCCACCATCTCAGAACTCTGGGGCCTATATGCTGTATGTAATTTCCACCTGATGCTTAAAGTTTTGCTTCCTTGTTACACTAAATCAGCTACGAAAGCCAGGCCATTGTCCGATCCAAGGCCAGTAGGAAACCCAAATCTGGGAACTATCTCCTAAGCAGGCACCAGGCTACTTTTGATGGTTTTTCAGTGCGGGTAGGGAAAGCTTCTACCCATCCCGAGAATGTACATACTATGACCAGCAGGTAATGGTAGTGTAGGTGAGGCTTCATTTCAGGGAAGTCCACTTCCGGGTGTTCAGAGGGCAGCTTGCCTTTTACCTGAATCCCTGGAGGTTTCTGTCTGTGGGAGAGGCAGCATTGACCTGTGAGCAGGCAGTGCAGTTCTGAGATTCTGTCCTGCATGGAGAAGAGAGGCAGGGAACCAAGAAATATTTTCAAATTAGCTCTTCCAGTTTATCATGGCCTAGATGGGTCGCTTGGTGTGTTTGGCTTACCAGAGTGAGGGCCAGCTCCTCCGGTACCAATAACTTGTCACTTGGCTATTCCCACCATCCCTTTTCAGTCTTGATGGCCCCTTCTGCTTTGGCTAGTTGGTTTTGGGCTTCAGTGTATTTTGGAGAGTCTAGTGTTAGCTCAGGTAGATCCACCAATATGAAAGCTTTAAAGGGGGCTTTACTTGTCACCCCCAAGCCCCAAGCTGCTTGTTTAGCGGTCTTATCTACCAGTCTGTTCCCTGAGCCCGGGGGGTATCCTCTTTTTGACGTCCTCAGCAGTGTACGACTGCAGCCCTTTCTGGTTCCCATGCAGCATCTAATAGGGTCTTAATTTCTTCCTTATTTTTAATATCTTTTTCACTAGCTCTCAAAGGCCTGTCTCCTTATACAGAGCCTTGCAGTGTGGCAAAAGCATGCCTAGTCTGTGTAAATGTTTGTCTTCTTACCTTTTGACAGCTAGAGAGTCTGGATTAGAGCATATAGTTTGGCCTGTTGAGTGGACCAGTGTGATGGCAGAGAGCGAGCCTCAACGATGGTTTCTTCCATGACTATTTCATATCCCGACAGTCATTGTCCTTGTTTCACCACGCTGGTGCCATTGGTGTACAGGACCAAATCTGGGTCCGGGATTGGCTGGTCTCTCAAGTTAGATCTGCTGGCATATTTTCTTGCAATCACGTCCCCCACGTTTTCCCACAAGAAAGAGAGTGGCCAGATTCAGGGCCTGACAAGGCTCAGTAGTAATGGGGTTCTCACATAACAGGCCCTGGTATTGCATAAGCCGGGATGTTGACAGCCATTTATGGGGGTCCCGTCACAGGAGAGTGTTGACCTCATACAGGACTTTTGCAAACAAATCTTGGACCAAATCAGCTTGGTTGCCTCCCAGACCAGTAAGGCAACTGCAGCAACGGCCCGTAAGCATCCTAGCCACCCAGTGGCAACACTGTCCAGCTGATTAGAGATAAATCACCGGTCTATTCCATGTCCCCATAGTCTGGGACAACACTCCCATAGCCACCTTGTCCTTTTCAGTCACGTAAAGAGTAAACGGCTAAGCAAGGTCTGGCAGGCCCAAGGCGGGTGCTGACATAATTGTATTGGGTTTGAGTTCTATTACCAGTGGGACTTGTTTTGCAAGCCTGGAGTGGGTTGTCTTCTGCCCAGACCTCAGGGAATTGTTAAGTTAACTCTCTCTCTCTCGACTGTTTAGCCTGTCCTGTTTCCCTTCTGGGAGATCATGCAACCTCCATTCATCTTGAGGGGTTACTGAGAGAAGGAGTACATAGGTGATTGAGCCCACTTGAATAGTGGGTCTTTCGTGGAGGAAAAGGTCACTTGTGCCCCCAATTTAGACAGCAAGTCTCTTCCTAACAAAAGTACTAGATATTCAGGGATGTATAAAAATTCATGAGTCACTTGGTGTCCCCACATCTGACATTTTCAGGGTAAGCTAGAGACACAAAGGCTGTATTTATCACCATCGGAGACCCAGTAGCCTCTGGCTGGGTCAATTGGAGTATAAAGTCCTTAGGCCTTGCATAGTCTTTCGCAGAACTCAGAGGGTGATTCGCTTTCCCTTTGAATCACTTTGGAGGGTTTTGTGATTTTCATAGTTTTTGCGCCCCCTCTTGAGACCTTGTAAATAGTCCCTTGGATAACTCCAGGTGGTCCCTCCCTTCCTCTGTGTTACAGTCCCCATTGGGCCTCTCATCGGGGGTGGCTAGCTCTGCCCACCGCGGGTTGGCAGTACCCTCAGGTGCCATTTTTCTTAACCATTTTCTGGCCTCAGTTAGGATCCTGTGTCTTTCCTCAGTGCTGAAAGGGAAACTAGTAGTTGGATTATGTCGTCCTATGTAGGGTGGTAGGTTCAAAATATAGTCTCCATTAGCCTAATCATGGCTTTTGCCCCCCCCACCCCGAGTACCGTAGAGCATGTTTCTGCCAGTTTAATATATCCGTAGAGGAAAATGGCTGGTAATAACAGGCTATAGGGGCTGATGGTAGTGCCCCATGCGTCTTGAACCGGAGGCTGTCGTATCTGTCTGAGGGGCATCTGTAGTGGGGTTCTTTTTCCCTGTTCCTTGGCAGAGCCCAGCCTCTCACTAATGGCTGTGTTTTCTTCCCCCTCCCCATCAGTACTCACCAGGAGAGGTGGATACAATCTAGGTGGTCCAGCTGAGGTGGAATTCTGGGGGCAATGACCAGAGGTCTCCCTTGCTGGAATTGGAGCCTGCCGAAACGGCGGCTCTACGAACTCCAGGAGAGCTGGTGGAAGAGCAGTGGCTGCTGCAGGAGCTTCCCCTGGCCCTGGGTTGGGCAGCAAGGCGGCCTCCGGTCCTGGTGGAGCACTGGGAGGCAGGCGTGTCATTATCCAGTATGGGGGAAGGGTCAGGTCATCCGGGTCCAAATCCTTTTTTATCATCAGTCAATTTTTGTGCCATTAATATTATTCCCTTTCCCTTCTGGATACAGAACCTTGTGGAAGTAGGAGGGTCTTGAGCTAACCCTAGCCGTAAGTCAGTGTATGGTTATTGACCCAGGTGTCCTGGCCCTCCTGTGACTACTGCATAGACTGCTTCCACTACTTTTAAGTTCATGGTGTTCTCTGGTGACCATCCTACTCCCATAGGGGGCCATTCGACCTCACAGAGTATGTGGAGGTGGTTAGGCTTCATCTTCACCCCATAGTCTCCTCCAAATCCCTTCTTTAGATTTTTAATCATGCATTCCAATACAGTTGCCTTAGATTCACTTCCCCTCATCTTGCTTACCTTCTCAGACCTTCTTCTACTTTTCCTTTTTGTTCTGTCTACTAAGTTCTCAGTACCCTATGTACTTCTGATATTTCCACTCAATGACACTTAAATTGCCATTCTGCCTCCTTCCTAATTGGGGTGAGAAGAGCCTTATCTGTCAGATTCCAGAGGGAGAAGGGGGCTCAGCCTGTCTTCACCTGCCGGTCAGCACAGGGAAACCAGAACACCACGTGATCCAAGACTGTTTCTCCCTTAACTTTTGAAGTCCATTCTGCCTTGGTGGGCTTGATCAGGTGCCGATGAAAATACAGAAGGGTTAAATATCCCATGTCCCAGGCCGTCTCCGGAAAAGCCAATTCATACTGATTTATGTATCCCTCTCCTTCTATGCTGAGAATTCCGAGGGGAGAATTCCAAGAGTTTTCTCCAAATTCTTGGAGAATTCCAAGAATTTCATAGTCGATGGGACTCCTTCTTGGGGAGGGCAGAATACGAGCACATAAAAACCAAATTTCTTCTCCTAAAAATCCCCTGGCAATTGCTTGGTAATAATTTACCCAAGATGGCATGGATACCACCTCCTAAATGCCCTTCACAAGTTTCCTTCCTAAGCCCTAACATGCTTGTCAACCTGTGTATGAAGCAATCGTTGCCACCTGCCTATTCCAGGCTCCTGTGGGTCTGTGCTTCTTCTAGTCCCTCCCAGGGGGGTGATCAGGCCCCCTCTTCCACCTGCTGGGTGGGTTCCTCTTCATTAAGCGCTCCGTTCCCCTGCTGCCGTCCACTACCTGCTCACATGAAAGGTCCAGGCATTGAGAAGGGGAATCCTTCCAGATGGGCGAGGCAGCTTCCCACCTCTGGAACATTTGAGCCACAAGGCCTTGGAGTAGTCCCCAAAGGGACTTGTCTCCTCAAAGTGAGGAGTTTCCTGGCCCATGCACCAAATGTTGGGGCCACGCATTCTGGGAAATAAACTCACTCAGAAGGACAATGCAGATAGTGGAGTGCAGCTTATTACACCGGTGGGCCCAAGGCACAGTCTCCTCTTAGCCAAGGACCCCGACCAGTTTTTCTGGAAACGGTATATACCCTAAGTGTACGTGCCCAAACCCACCTCCCCAGATTCCCTGAAACTAGTCTGAAGAAAGGAAAAGAAAGATACAATCAAAGCTAACCCGTGATTCATATGCGTTAAGCCTACATAGTTAACTGTGGACAATTATCAATAAGCCTGTGGTCATATCCTAATAAGCATAATAAAGGTTATGATTCTATTCTGTTACACAGAAAATTAGGGTATTCTTTTAGGCAACAGAGAGTGTAGGTACGAGCCCTGGGACTCTTCCATCCAGGGGGCCTGGTTTTCCAGTTGGTGTGTCGTTTCCATAGATACTGGGCATAGAGCTCAAAGTCCACAGTCTGGCCCAAGATGGAGTCCTGCTTTCAAGATGGAGCCTGTTCTGTCTGTTTCCTCCTTCATCCCCCACTCTTGATGCTCTTACCTCATAGTATGAGCATCATTCATAGGGATATATTGCACCCTGACTCTCAGACTTCCAATTAGGGAGAACAACATCAACCTTTGGGTTACAAAGTTCATAATACATTGTAAAATAAAGGGTCCACAAAGCAGAACTATCAAGGCAATTATAACAATGTTAAATATAGTTTTCTACCAATCACCCTTCACCCAAGATAGGACCAAAGTCCAAAAAGGAAGATATCATCAGGCATAACTTTTACCTGACTTTTCATGTCATTTGGGTGGTTGATATATAGCCAGATAAATCAGGAATATATGCACAACATTCAACTTTGATTATAGCACAGGTCCCTCTTTGTACTGAAACTCTGGTTAGTCTCAAGATGATACCAGCAAGTCCTTGTAGCAGCAGTGGACTGTAGAACTTCACCTCTTGTTCTTCTTTAAGATGATCTTGGTTTCACGGGGATCAGAGGGTCCTTTTGTGTAGTCCACATGCTCAAATATATTTTTGAATCTCCCTTTTGAATTTTAAATTATAGGTATTATACTTTTTAGATCCAGAATTACTTTTTGATTTCTTTTTTAGGTTTTCTATCTCTTTATTGATATTTCTATTTTGTTGGTACATCATTTCTTGACTTTACATATTCCTTTAGTACTTTAGTTTTCATTAAGACAGTTGTTTTAAAGTCTTTGTCTAGTAGATCTACCATCAAATCTTTTCAGGGACAATTTCTGTTGATTTATTAATTTCCCTTTGAATGGGCTGTACTTTCCTAGTTTTTTTGTATGCTTTGTGTTCTGTGTGTATGTGTTGAAAACTAAACATTTAAATCTAATGTGGTTATTCTGGAGATCAGATTTTCTTCCCTGAGAAAGAGTTTGGCATTTTTGCTATTGTTTTGGTTATATTTTCTTATTTCTAAATTGTTGTATACTGTCATTTTGCCAAGAATAATCCTGAGGTGTAAATTTAAGGTCTTCTCGGGTTTTTTTCCTGGGCCTGCATTCTTTCCCTGGGTTTTCATGGTCATTTTCTAATTTTTCTATATGTTCAGTTGCTTTTGAATATCTTAGTCTTTAATGTCTGGCTCCCAAAAAGGGGAAAAGAGAGAAATGAAGAGAAGAAACAAAAGAGCACTATCTCTTTAAATCTCCTGGGAGTCACTTCAGACAGTGGGGGAGGGGCTTGTCAGAAAGAGGGGGAAGTACAAGAAAGGCAGCCCATTTCTTTATCTACATCTCAGTGATTAGACACAGAATGCAGAGATCAAAGCACAGACCCCTGATGTTTTGAGGAGGGAGTTCTTAATTTCTATCCTGACTTGTGCAAACTGTGTGCACAGGAACACATATATTGCTGCCTGCCATGGGGCTAGGAGTGAGGGATAGACAGCTTCAACTGTTTGAAAAGCTGAAATTGCACAAAAATTAACCACAATTTACCATCCAAACCTTCTCCTGGAAGTTGCAAGCCTCAATAGACTCTGAAGTTCCAAAACGGTTACATCAGACAGATTCTGTCAGTGCAATTATTGTCTAGGTCAGGAGACAGGTTCCTGGTGCTTCCTACTCCATCTTTTCAGAATTTTTTTCCAAGCCACAGGATTTTGCACTTGGAAAAACCATGTGTTATATCAATAGGAGGGCAAAACAAGCAAGATAGAAAATTATATGTGTATTACACACACATCTACGTTAAACAACTACAACAGAAGCTCAACACAGAAAAAAATGGAAAGAAAATAAATCAAATGGGTAAATGTAGTAGTCATCTTCGGTAGGTGGTCTTAAGCAAAATATCTTTTTATTTTACTTTTCAGTATTTCCCATACTTTCTATGTTGAAAACAAAAACAGAATGAATTTACATCATAAATAAGTACCTAAGTTCTATGCTATAAAACTGTTCCTGGGGCACGTGACTCATTTGAAACATGTGCAATAGAAAGCCACACTGTCATTAACTCTGGGCTGGCACAGAGTAGGTGCTCAATAAATATTTGTTGACTGAATGACTGCATGTGTGCGTGTATGTGTGTGTCTGTGTGTATGACTTGGCTCACAAATAACCAAACACCTAGTATAGGTGAGGAGTTTTTAATGGAGTGTTACTGAAAATGAAAAGCCCAGATTCTCCATTCCTGGCCCAGCATCAGTTGTTACTGGCCTCGGTGCATCCTTACAGGAGGAAGGTCTACACTGGGAAGAGAGGGTTGCCTCTTTTAGTAAGCAGCAAGAACCGTGTGTGCTGTCATTTTGTCCTCCCGATACCAGGAATAGCCCTGGCAGAGAAGTTCCTGTCATTATGGACCTTCCAGGATGGGAACTGGGAAAAAAAAAAAAGCCAAACAATCTTACTTTCTAAAAATCTCACCAGAAAGGTTAAATGATTGAAAGAGGTCATTTGGCAATATCGGGTGAGGCAAGAAAATAACTCAACATCTTACATTCCTTTTAATAGAGATTAGTGACTTTAGTGTGTTCTTTTACTTTGTTTTTTGGAGGATGGGAGAGGGCAGTGGTTTGAGAAGGTGGGAAAGAGTGATAGCCATCTGTCACTTAGTTAGGACATTCTGAAAAATTGGGATGGTAAAATGTTAAAAGAGAAGTCACCTATCTTGAGACATCTAAGTAGTACCTATAATGGAAATGGGAAACAGAAACCAAAAGTAATTGCTAGACTTGCAGAGGGTGCAATTTTGCAATGTTAGTAAGGTATTGGATTTTCTGAGTTACTATAGTTATTTGGTGCTGTGACTTTAAAAGACTTCTGTAAAATTTCGAGCAAAGGCTGTTTCATAAAGTTTTGATCATTTCTCATCTGCCCTAATATCTTTCCTGATGACCAGGCCAGTATCCTTTTAAAACAGAAAAGGGAAAATATTGAAAACACATTGTCAAGAAGGCTTTCATCTCAGTCTTGCCAACATCTGAATCTCTTAATGATATAAAAGTGTGGTTCAAAAAATACCAACAAACACTTGTGTTTCATGTCTATAACATACGTTCCTTGAGAGCAAGGAACTTGCCCATCTTATTCCCTGTGACCCAACACCTAGAACAGTGCCAGCACACAGACGATTCCTAATGTTTATTTGTTGACTGAATGTCATTTGTTCTTTGCCATATTCATGGTTCTGAGAATCTAGAAGTAGAAGCTCAAGTCCCCATCATACTAAGGAAGACGGATGATCGCTGTCATTGTTTTCTAAAATCGGTGACCTGGTCTCCAAGTGACATGCTTTCTTGTGATGGGGTGTGACAGAGATGAAGTCGGAGTGGGCCAGGTCATTAGCAAGAGAGTATGGAGGCCATTGGCTCTGTCTGAGGAGACCCCCAAAGTGGCATTTGGAGTTGGTATCAGGGTGTTAATGAGTAGTCTCTTACAGCTATGGCAAGGAAGGATCAGACATTCTCATTCCACCAGCAGCAACAATTAGAAATCAAAATAGCCAGTTGGGTATCGGAGACAAGAACTGGAAATCAGAAATCTGGTGGTTCAGATGAATTTCAATGACTGTTTTTAATGGAATAGCCCTGTGTGTTCTGGATGCCATTGTGGGGACCATTTACTGGCACCATGTGGCTTCTGTGCCCAGGCTAGCCAGAATGAGCATCTGTGTTATTATTCAGGGCAGAATAGCCCTCCTGTCCTTCCTGGTTTCAGACTTTTCAGGCATATAGAACTTAAAGCATGAGAAAAAGAAATATTTCTCTACCTCAGGGAGAATAGACTCCCAGCAGGAAATTTTATTCCTCATCCACACCTGAGAATCAGACTATTCAGAATTATCTGAACACTAGCCTTTGGAAGGTATTCACCTCACTCTTGACCTTGGAGATCTTATTTAGAGGAAAGATAAGAAGTGTTCCGCTGCCCTGAAGCTTTAATCCCAGGTCCAATTCCTTGTACTGACTTCTTCCAGTAACTCTTGTTGGACAAAATATGGTGCCTGGAACAAAGAACTCCTGGAAACCAAAGCATCCTTAAAGCTTGCCAAGACTAATGTGTGGGGACGCTGGAGTGGTTCAAACATGTCTAGGGCCTTGGGTACCTTCAGACCTCCTGGAAGCAGAGCCATAAACAGGGTGCTAGCTTAGGCACCCAGAGTCAGTGAGCTAGTGCTCCCACACATGTGGCCTTAAGTGCTCCCACACATGTGGCCTTCCTCAGTGAGGAAGACTGACCTGTCCCTCACTGATACTTAGACTCAAGAACTCCCCCCCCAACAATGTGATTGCTCAAGATTTGTTTTTGTGGGTACACTGCAAAGCCAACAAGGCCCCTGAACTCTCACTTTAACGGCACTTTTTATTTTAGTTGATCTGTTTGCCCAGTTGTCACTTTGGGAACCATGGTTGAGCTGACTGTATCAGCATCATTTGGAAAGACTTTAACAATGACAGACTCCTGAGTTCTTCCTTGGAGGTTATAATTATATATCTATAAGATGGAGGCCCTGGAATGTGTATTTTTAGAAAAGATTCTGATGTGAAGTCAGTCTGCAGCCAAGTGGTCTCTTGCCCTTCCTTTGGCTCTGGCTTCCCTTGTGGCTCAGCTGATACAATTCGGGAGACCTGGGTTTGATCCCTGGGTTGGGAAGATCCTCTGGAGAAGGGAAAGGCTACTTACTCCAGTATTCTGGCCTGGAGAATTCTGTGGACTATAACAGATAGGGTTGCAAAGAGTTGGACACAACTGAACAATTTTCACTTTCACTTTCAGCTCGTGGGTATTTGCTGGGGAAAGCTCTCAGCCCTGTTGCCATGTTGGTGAGGCACTGGGAACCTCAAAATCCTCCAAATGGTTTGATTAGAACTTTAAGTTGGTCAAAGTCATCATTCTTAAGAAATCTCAACACCCTCCTCCAATGTCATAACTATCCTCTTCCTCTTTAGCTTTCAAGAGCAGTTCCAAAGAAACACCCTCTCAGTCCCATCTAATTGCTCTCAAGAAGAGAAATTAGATCTGTATGAGAAAGACAGTTTTTGATTCCTTTATTCTTCCTAACAGAATCTCTGCTCCCCTCACCTCCCCTCATCCTATCCTTCCTCTTAGGATCTTTGCCCTGTTAGTATTCCCTGTGACAGACTTGGGGAATGTGTCTAGAATTTTAAAATCATGGCTTTCTCAATAAGAAATGCATTTTATATTGTGACTCATTATAAACATTTGTTGCTGTTGTTTAGTTGCTAAGTCATGTCTGACTCTCTGTGACTCCGTGGACTGTAGCTCAACAGATTCCTCTGTCCATGAGATTTCCCAAGCAAGAATATAGAAGTGGGTTGCCATTTCCTTCTCCCGAGGATCTTCCCAGACCAGGGATCAAACCCACGTCTCCTGCATTGGTAGGCGAATTCTCTACCCCTGATCCATCAGGGAAGCCCCATTGCAAGTATATATACCTAAAAAAAGGTTACATGCAACACTATGACCTCTTGCTACATGTGATACACTCCAGTCTCTAACGCATATACTATTCTGTTTAATTTTAAAGAGTAAAGTGGCTTAGATCTACAAAATTATTTTTATGATCCACTGAGGAGATCAGGCCTGTGGTGTTCTTTGGAAGGACTGATGCCAAAGCTGAAACTCCAATACTTTGGCCACCTCATGCGAAGAGTTGACTCATTGGAAAAGACTCTGATGCTGGGAGGGATTGGGGGCAGGAGGAGAAGGGGACAACCGAGGATGAGATGGCTGGATGGCATCACTGACTCGATGCATGTGAGTTTGAGTGAACTCTGGGAGTTGGTGATGGACAGGGAGGCCTGGAGTGCTGCGGTTCATGGGGTCACAGAGAGTCGGACACGACTGAGCGACTGAACTGAACTGACTGAACTGAAGGGGGTTCAACCCAGTTTTGAAAAACACTACTGTCAGGATTCCCAGACTGACCTATGTCTAAAATATGGGTGTGAAGAGAGTGAACAACAGAGAATTCAAGTTATCCACAGATTATCAGCTTAGTTATTTGCTCTTTAAGACATGGGTCAATTATGTGGATTCAATATGTAGTAGTTAGAGCTTATAGGTATTACTTAATGCAACATTATCTGGAAACTGCTGGCATGCTAGCCTTGGCTAGGGTCTATAGCTGAATATTCTGAGTGGGATCAGCTCCTGAAAAGACTGTAAAGGAAGAAGCACATGCCAGCTTGTGGAGCACAAGCCATCAAATGCACTTCATTTTCAGCAACAGGAGACTGAGATCTCTGCTAAGAATCAATATTGATTTCAAACAGCCTTCCAGTGGACTACAGTCCTATATGGTTGTGGTTGTTGTTCAGTTGCCAAGTCATGTTGGATTCTGTGACCCTATAGACTGCAGCACGCCAGGCTTCCTATCCTTCACTATCTCCCAGAGCTTCCTCAGACTCACATCCATTGATTCGGTGATGCCATCCAACTCTATGATAGATTCCTTTTAAAAACACTTTGAATGTACTAAGAGTACAGGCTCATGGCTAAGATTGCAGGCTCAGGAATCAGATACACTCTGATTTGGTTTTGAGCTCTTCAACTTATTAGCTGTGTGCCCTGGGGTAAATTACCTAACCCCTCTGAGTTTCACTAAAATAGGGAGGCAAGTAGAATCAACTTACCAATAGGGATATTATGAGGATCAAATGAAGGGACATCAAATGTTAGGTAGGGTGCTTTACACAGCAATAAGCACAGCCTGTCAGTAATGATCTGCATCACATCAAATGCTAAAGTAGGTCCGGATAATGGATTTATTTTGACCTCAGAATATGTGGACCTCAGCTTGAGAGTGTGTGGACAGAGACCTTATCTAAGCTAGGAGTATTGCGCTGCAGTACTCTTGAGCAACTGGTTAGGCGGAACAGAGAATGGCCAGCAAGACTGGTCAGGCTTCTCTGTGCTCTGTCAATCCTGGGCTCAGAGACACCGCGCAGTCTTGCTGAGTTCCTTGTGAAGCCGCTCCAGCCAGGTCCTCATCCTATTTATAGATATAAATATAAACATTCGTATTTATCCTATTTATATTGCAGTCATCTATTTAAATTATTGCAAAGAGTTGGACCCAACTTAGTGACTGAACGGCAACAGATTCATATTATAGGAGTTAAACTCTGCTGGCCCTTTGGTGGAGCTGAATCAAGCTGTATGGAGATGGGATTTAAGTTATGTAAGACCTTAAGGGCTGACTGGCTGTTTAGTATTTCTACATTAATTAACAAATGAGGACATTTCCTCTATGAGAATTTGACAAGAATCCTACTCAATGGATATTTGGGGGGGCACTGATAATAATTATTAAAGTAATCATATCAGCTAACACACCTATAAGCACTTACTATGTGTTCTAGAAATCTTTACATATATTATCTCCCTTATTTATCACAGCAACCCATGGGATAGGTACTGTTATTATCTCCATTTTGAAGATGAAGAAACTAAGGCACAGAGAGGTGAAGTAATTTTCCCCAGGTCACACAGCAAGGAAACTGAAGCACATGAGCTGGTGGCAGGTGGACCCAGCCAGTTTTGGCTTTTCGCTTTCTCCTGTGAAGGTTGTGGTGGGCGGATGGTGGGGAGTCGCATCTCTGAAGTACTGAGGAGAGTCACTCAAAAAATAGGAAGCAGTGATTCTTTGGCCTTTGCAATTGCAGGATAATTGTACAACAGAATCTGAACAATGAGAAAATCTCCCTGAGAAACAGCACCCCTTAACTTAGATATGGGTTAAGGGCTTCCCTGGTGGCTTAGATATAGCTGGAGAGGGACGAGTGTTAGACGGTAGGTGACGTGACTCAGGGTAAGCAGTCTGTGAGGACCCTCGGGAATTCCCGTAGGTGTTTGCTGAGTAATCGGAGAGGGAGCCAACTCAGCGAAACGTCATGAACCAGGAGTGTCCTCTCACGGCCTCTTCATTCCTGGCACTTTTCTTTTTAGTGTTCGTCAATCTGTGTTACTTAGTACCTAGTAAGTTTCAAGCTTCTCTAGAGAAAATCCAAATATGTTGCTTTGACTCAAGGCATTTCCCTTTTTCCAAATTCTGCGTCAAGAAGCCTCAGCATGTGAGATGAAAACAGTGAGCTGATTTTTAAAATTGACTGTCGTTGCTTTATTCTCTGAGTTTACAGCACATCAGCACAGAAAGTTTAAAAAAAAAAAAGTTATTTTCTCAGGCCTGGATTTTAAGATTTATCTTTTGGAAGAGCAATATACAGGGAAGTGCCCATGGCCCGGGGCCCCTCCACCTCCTCTTGGCTCCAGGGTAGGGTTTCCAGCTGACTGACAACCTCTGAGGCCGTGCACTGAACACTGCTGCTCACTAACTCTTGCTGGAGAGAAGCCAGCTGGTGGAAGAGGGGGTGTGTGTGGAGAGCAGCCTTCTCCCCCCAGGCCTGCTGTCCACACCTCCCTCCCTCGACCAGGCCTGTAACTGGGCTTCCTCAGTTCCCAGCTTGGCTTGGCAGTACTGCTCTGAGCACCAGTCTCCAAGAAGTCTCTCTGCTTCCCCGGCTCCTGGGGCGCCGGCAAGGGCAGTGCTGGATAAGTCTCAGGAACACAGAGCAGCCCCGGGGACCAGCCTGCTCCATGGTTTCTGGGCGGGCAGACCTGAAATGAGCTGGCAGGCTTTATTCCAGTCCTGAGGGACAGGTACCCACATCAGGAAACCACCATCCGTACTGGCCCCTTTCTTGGCAGTCTGAACTGAGAGGCCGAGAAGGGAAAAGGCGAAGGTAGAATTCCACCCTACCTTGAGGGCAGGCATGTGGTTGGCGGGGAGTGGAGATGGGCAGGCCTGAAGGACCAGGTGGGGTCAGGGACAGGCAGGGGTCACTGGGTAGCACACGAGTTGTCTGCTGGGCAAGGTCTGTCTCTGTAGACGTCCATCCTGTACATTTTCTGCGCTCATGGGGGCACCCAGATGCGACAGAGAATGGATGAAGGAAAATATTTTCTTTTTCCAGCAGTAATTTCCTTCCATGACACTGGTTAGGACCTCCTTCTCTCCCTCTCTGTACCCCTCCCTTTGGCCCTTGCCAGGAAGGAAAATCCTACGTACACACCTGGAATCGTAGACTAGACGAAAACACTGAAGCCAGTCACCCGACTGTGCACACTTTCTCCAGCTTCCTGAGGTGTCCACACTAAACATCTCTCCTGGAAATACCTGTGACTGCGTGTGGGAGGGAAGCCCCTCCTCTGCCCCGGCCCCCCACCCATACCCCCCAGTGCCTTCTTCTTGTCTCACTCTGGCCTCAGCCCATCCGCCACCACCCATCCTGTTAATGCAGCAGGATTGTGAAAGGGTGGAGGGTTTCTGAAAATAAGTCTGACCCCAAAGTGACGAAGGAGGGAAGAGAAGCTTTCTGAATATTGGATTAAGACTGGCTCCAAGAATATTGATATTCTCATAAGAAGGCCGTTAGCTTGCCCACTACTTTAGATCCCCATGAATATTTCATGGGTTGATTTAAGCTCTGAGATTTTTAAAACACACAGACACAGACAGACAAAGCACCTTTTCAGCAACAGGGCCATCATGCCCTCCTCCTGTGCTGGGGCTCAGACACACACTGGGGTGATGCCATGTGGCAGCTTTGAGACAGAGCTGTCCGTCCACCTCACAGGGATCTAAATTTATATCGTACCAGGGACATCTCCTAGTGTGGCCAGGGCAAGGCTTCCAGAAGGCAAACAGTGGTTTAACACACATGTGTGACTCATCGAGGAAACTGATGTCCCTAGCTACCCATTGCTGAGGGGGACCACTTGTCAAATTAGCTTATTGTGTCTGCAACTGAGTTAATAAAGGGGGCGAATCAGCTTTACTCTAGGCTTTGGGGGTAAAAGAAAAACTGAGACTATGATTTACATTGCCCTAGCCCTAGACAAGAATGGATGTTCTTAAAAGGATTTTTACATATTTCCAATTAATTTCAAAATAGCTTTTTACTAGTTCCCTCTGTCACATTCCCCTCTGATACTTTGACATTCTCCATTCTTCACTATGACACATTCTCATGCCATAGAGGGAAAAGAGAAAGGCCATTCAACACAATCGAGAAAAATCTTTCAGTCTTACCGAAAGGTAGTAGTCCCCTTTCTTCCCTAAGCTGATTGCTGGCAGTCATAATGAATGTTGCTGCTTTCCTTCACAAAGAGTTTGGTTTAGTGGAAAGAACTGCTAGTGATAGAAGACCTGGTGTTTATAGAGTCAACTTGACCACAGAGACTTTGGGCAAGTCAACTCTCTCATCAGTTGTTCTCCATTCTACAAGCACTAATTAAACATCAGTATTTTGCTCATGACTCTCTCAGTTGTAAGTGAAGAAAACTAAAACAGCATTGTCAGGAATAAAAAAGAAGGAGTTTATAATCTCATGTAACTGAAAAACCTGGAGTGGCTTCAGGCTAACTAGATCTGAGGGCTCACACACATGTTATTCAGTCAGTTCAGTTCAGTTCAGTCGCTCAGTCATGTCCAACTCTTTGCGACCCCATGAATCGCAGGACGCCAGGCCTCCCTGTCCATCACCAACTCCCGGAGTTCACTCAAACTCGCGTCCATTGAGTCCGTGATGCCATCCAGCCATCTCATCCTCGGTCGTCCCCTTCTCCTCCTGCCCCCAATCCCTCCCAGCATCAGAGTCTTTTCCAATGAGTCAACTCTTCGCATGAGGTGGCCAAAGTACTGGAGTTTCAGCTTCAGCATCATTCCTTCCAAAGAAATCCCAGGGCTAATCTCCTTCAGAATGGACTGGTTGGATCTCCTTGCAGTCCAAGGGACTCTCAAGAGTCTTCTCCAACACCACAGTTCAAACGCATCAATTCTTTGGCACTCAGCCTTCTTCACAGTCCAACTCTCACATCCATACAGGACCACAGGGAAAACCATAGCCTTGACTAGACGGACCTTAGTCGGCAAAGTAGTGTCTCTGCTTTTGAATATACTATCCAGGTTGGTCATAACTCTTCTTCCAAGGAGTAAGCGTCTTTTGATTTCATGGCTGCAGTCACCATCTGCAGTGATTTTGGGGTTTGTTTTTTTTTAGCTATGGTTTTTTTGCATTGGCTCCATTTTCAGTCAGACTCTCCTGTTTGGGTGGCACAGTGACTACCAGCATCTCTGGGCTTATAACCTGTCTTCTCAGCTTCATGTCCAGTGGGAAAAGGATTCCTATTTCCTGGATACTCTAGTCTTGCTGTCTGGGATGTCAGTCTCAGTGAAGCAATTTGGGTTATGTGCTCATCTCTGAACCAATCATAGTAACAAATGGGTGCCTTGCTCTGGCCAGGCTTATCATATGCCCAGCTGCGGGGTCAAGCCTACTCAGACCAGATGTAATGAGAGAAGACAGTGGATGGCTTCCCAACAAAAATCAGGACCTGATACCATGAACTGTGTGTGTTGGGGGAGTTGATGGACAGGTAAAATTGGTCTACACTCTTTTCAAGGTTACCGAAAGTCCTCTGCATTGCTGTATTCCAGTATCAGTTCTCCATCCTCCCCTTATATTATAATCATCACCATTTGACTCACTGGGTGGCTTTCACTTTCTAGAATGTTTTCTTCCCTAGGATTCCAGACCCCGCCCCCTTCTACCTGTGTTTGTTCTTCATTGACTGCTACTTTGCTGGGTCCTTCCCTCTCCTTGACTGTATCAGTTAGGACCCAAACAGAAAACGCACAAGTGATTCAAACAGAAAAATTATGATATGAAGATATTGTTTCATACTAGTGTATCATTTTCAGAGAAGGCAATGGCAACCCACTCCAGTACTCTTGCCTGGAAAATCCCATGGACGGAGGAGCCTGGTAGGCTGCAGTCCATGGGGTCACCAGGAGTAGGACACAACTGAGTGACTTTACTTTCATGCATTGGAGAAGGAAATGGCAACCCACTCCAGCGTTCTTGCCTGGAGAATCCCAGGGACGGGGGAGCCTGGTAGACTGCTGTCTATGGGGTAGCCCAGAGTCAGACACGACTGAAGTGACTTAGCAGCAGCAGCAGCAGCAGTGTATCACTTTACACACTAGAAAAAGTGGCTAAGAGAAGGAGTGAAAGAGGACTCTAAGGGAAAAAGCAATAGCAAATGCAGAACTCCACCCGCAGCTGAGATTCAGAGCTTTTTGAGGGTACCATGTCCACTCCAAGAACACGAAACCTGACAGTGGTGAAGAAATGTGCCAGAGGTCGTGGGCAGAACCTGCTGGGTGTGGGCTGCAGCTGGTCCATGCAGACTACTGAGGGGGCAGCTTCCAGAGCTCAGAACCCAGTCCTCACTCAGTAAATGGCACAGAATCCAAACCTACCTCTCAGTAAATGGCACAGAATCCAAACCTACCTCTCAGTAAATGGCAACTCTGCATGTACTTGTGCAAGCTAAAACATTAGAGTCAATGTCTCTTTTTTTGCGCTCTGTGCTTAATTTCTCAGCACATCCTGTTGGGCCTGCATATAGAATGTATCCAGACTTAGATCACCTCCACTGCTACCTCCCAGGGCAACATCAAGGTTCTCTCTCACCTGGATAATTATATCATCTCCTAATTGGCTTCCTTGTGTTAGCCCTTTCTCAGCTGCCACAATAGCAGTTCAACACAGCAGCTAGAGGGACTTTGTAAAAAATTAAGATATAGTACATCATTCTTCTGCTCAAAAGCCTTGAACAGAATGGTTTACATCATACTCAGAGTAAAAGCCCAAAGTCCTCATAATGGTTTGGTGGTTTAGTCGCTAAGTTGTATCCAATTCTTTTGCCACCCCATGGACTGTAGCCTGCCAGGCTTCTCTGTCCATTGAATTTTCTAGGCAAGAATACTGGAGTGGGTTACCATTTCCTTTTCCATGGGATCTTCCCAACCCAGGGATCGAACCCAGGTCTCCTAAATTGCAGGCAGTCTCTTACATTGAAGACAGAGTCTTTACTAACTGAGCCACTGGGAAAGTTCATAATGGTTTGCAAGGTCTTAAATGATGTTTCTCCCCATTACCTCTTAGACCTCATATCTTTCTTTCTGTCTCATTCCAGCCACACTGACCTCCTTTCTATTCCTCAGACTCTTGAGACATATATTTTTCAAACCTTTTCAGTTTCTTGTCCTTGTGTCTAGAAGCTACATGATTCACTTTCCTATCTCCTCCAGTTCTTTGCTTCTATGTCAACATCTTAGGGAAGTATTTTCTTATAATTTTATTTGGATACTTTAAAAGTATTTTTTACCATACCTTATTTTGCTTCATAGAACTCACTGTGCTGACATCTGAATTTATATAGTGTCTATTGTCCAACTCTTTCCACTGTAATACATAAATACAAGCTCCATGATAGCAGAGGTTTTTGTCTTATTTGCTCATTAATATAATTACACTGCCTGGCACACAGTAAGTTCTCAGGAGATACTCTTTTGAAATGAGAGAATGCATGTGTACTCTGATAATATGTATGAGAGTCTGTGCGAGGGTCTGGAATGTTCAGTTCAGTCACTCAGTTGTGTCTGACTCTTTGTGACCCCATGAACCACAGCACGCCAGGCCTCCCTGTCCATCACCAACTCCCGGAGTTCACCCAAACCCATGTCCATTGTGTTGGTGATGCCGTCCAACCATCTCATCCTCTGTCATCCCCTTCTTCTCCTGCCCTCAATGTTTCCCAGCATCAGGGTCTTTTCAAATGAGTCAGCTTTTCACATTAGGTGGCCAAAGTATTGGAGTTTCACCTTCAGCATCAGTCCTTCCAATGAACACCCAGGACTGATCTCCTTTAGGATGGATTTGTTGGATCTCCTTGCAGTCCAAGGGACTCTCAAGAGTTTTCTCCAACACCACAGTTCAAAGAATCAATTCTTCAGTGCTCAGGTTTCTTTATAGTCCAGGTCTCACACACATACATGACCACTGGAAAAACCATAGCCTTGACTAGACGGACCTTTGTTGACAAAGTAATGTCTCTGCTTTTCAATATGCTGTCTAGGTTGGTCATAACTTTCCTTTCAAGGAGTGTCTTTTAATTTCATGGCTGCAGTCACCATCTGCAGTGATTTTGGAGCCCAGAAAAATAAAGTCAGCCACTGTTTCCCCTGTTTTGCCCTCTATTTGCCATGTCTGGAATGTTACAGACATATAATAACATGTAGCCCTCACCCTCAAGGAACGTACAGTCTAGTAGGAATACTCAGACAGGATGGACATATTTATAGTGCAAGGTAGAATATCAATACACACTACAAGGGAAGTTCTTATGTATCAAGTGCTATTTGGGATTGGAACTTAGAGAGATCATGCAGAATTTAGGGAATCAGGAAAGACTTTATGAAGGAGGTACTGTTTGAGCAGTATCTTATTTCTAGATGGAGAGCAAATGGAAGACTTCCAGATGGAGGGACCATCACAAGCAAAGGTCTGGAAGTGGGAAAGCACAGAGTTTGTTTTGAAACCGGTGAAGATTCCATTTGGAGTATCTCTATAGATAGGGATGGCAGCAGATCAGAATGGAAAGACACACTGGGGTTAGATTATACTTGGCCTTGCATGTCAGATAAGGAGGCCTTGGAGAGCCACTGAGGGTTTTTGAAGAAAGAGACTCTAGATAGCTTGATCAGGTTAATGGGTAGAAAGAGGAAGAAAGGTTGTCATATGGAGGGGGAGGAAGGCTGAAGAATAAGAAATACTTGAAGTGGAACCAAGTCTAGAGAAGGAGAAAGGGGATGAGATCAAGAACCAGGAGAAAACAGCCAAAAGAGCTTACAGACATCCTAAGGGAGAGCAATCTAACAAATTAAACAAGATAATCAAACAGTTAAAAACATGCTTTGCAAAATATGAATGTAGGTTATCGTTTTCTGTGTGTGGGTGTTAGTTACTCAGTTGTGTCCAACTCTTTTCGATCCCGTGGACTCAAGCCCACCAGGCTTCTCTGTCCATGGAATTCTCCAGGCAAGAATACTGGAGTGGGTTGCCATTCCCTTCTCCAGGGGATTCTCCTGACCCAGGGATCAAACCCAGGTCTCCTGTATTGTCGGCAGATTCTTTTTATTAAGAAGCAGCAAAATGAGTAGTTCTGAAGACATGGCTGTCAGTGTTTTCAGTGGCTGGGTTTTTGGTCAAGACCATCTTGACTAAAAGCCACCCTGTAGCCATTACCTAACTGGAATCCCTTTGAAAATATGCTCTAACTCCAGCAGTATTCAGAAAGCCTGCAGCTGCCAAACCTCCATATCTGCCCTTGAAGCTACTGCATTAAAGTCTTCACTCCTGGAGCTGTTGATGACCAGTTACTACTCTCTGCTGGTCTTCACATCTACCTTGGCTGTTTGGCCAGGTAGTCAGAATGTAACTGGGAAGCAAGTTGGTGAGATTTCAGAGAAAAAGTTCTAAACCATGACTGGTAATTCAGTTATAAGAAATCCCAGAGAGATGAAATATGCTAGAAGCTTTTATTATTCTTTTAAATTTTCATTATTTTTCTAGTTCTTCTGACTTTAGTTTTGGGCAAAAGCCTAGCAGGCTACAGTCTATGGGACTGCCAAGTGTCAGACACAACTGAGCAACTAACACTCACTTTCACACCAAGACATAAAGGAGTGGGCATGCCACGTAGGTGGACAGGTCTGGGGTCAGTATTCACAAGAAACATGACCAGTTCCACACACTGACAGTCAGACTCTTTAGGCTGGGGTGGTTCCCCAGGAGTCATTGTTGTGACTCTTTGCAACCCCATGGACTGTGGGCCGCCAGGCTCCTCTGTCCATGGGATTCTCCAGGCAAGAGTACTGGTGTGAGTTGCCATTTCTTCCTCCAGAGGGGTCCCAAAGAGTTGGATATGACTGAGTGACTAATTTTTTTATATATGTTGCTATATATTTTCTTCCATATGTTTTCATATGTGTTCATCTTCTCCACTCAGGGATGCAGAAAAACTCCATCAGTCCACGGAGATTGCTGTGGGTTCATGTTTGTCTGAAGTATCCAGAGCTCAAAGTAGCCAGTACAGGCACCAGGAATCAGTTGCTCCATCATGGTTCAGTACTCCTTAGAGCCATGTACTATGATGGATGGTGGGAAGGTTCAAAGGACCCAGGCCACTTGACCGCCCCTCCTGACAGTCACTCAGTAACTGTGGCAGGAGTCCTACATCCTATGTGGACCCCAAGATTTTCAACATCCTCTAAATAAGATTCTTTTTTAAATTACTGCACATCTTAGTCCAAACTACAGACTATCATTACTTACTGCAGAATGTCTGGTGACCATATGCTGGTCTCCTCAGTCTGAAAATTGATTTATAACATGATCACAAGGGCCTGTGACTCACAAGGGCTGGGCCCCTAACTGGCTTTGGTGCCTGATGGAGAAGAATGAGAATTTCTTTCATAACCATGTCCAAGGCTATAAATATTGAGGAGTCATGATAACCTTGTTTTTTGATCAGACATTTACTACATATTTGTTTGTTAAGTGCCACACACTGTGGAAAGGCTGGGATGTCAAACATGGAGGGAAGAGTCTCTGCCCTCAAGGGGCTGACAGTCTAGTGGAGAACAAATAGAACCGCAATGATATCCTGTGATACCTCCTACACTATCCATATGGATTACATGCTAAGGGAGTCCTGAAGTGGGAAAAATTAGTTTTGTTTAGGGAAGATCCCCTGGAGAAGGGAATGTCAACCCACTCCAGTATTTTTACCTGGAGAATCCCATGGCAGAGAAGCCTGGTGGGCTACAGTCCATGGGGTCACAGAGAGTTGTACACAACTGAGCAACTAACACTTTCCCCCACTTTTTTTTTAGGGAGAAGTTGGGAGCTGCCTTTGCAGATAAGGTGACATTTGGGCTGGGCTTGAAGGCGAGTGTGTTCTTAGGGGAGGGAACAAGATCTTTGCATGAACAAAAACATGGGATTATGAAAATGATGGGCATGTTTGAGAAATGCTGAGGCTGAGTGTGGGTACTGCATGGGGTGAGCAGAGTCAGGGAACAATGGAAAATGAAGTAAAAACTGTAAGTAGAACCAGATTGTGACAGGGAATGAATATCAAAGGAAGTTGCTTTTTGTATAAATAGTAATGCCATACTTAGTCACTCAATCGTGTCTGACCCTTTGCGCCCCCACTGACTATAGCCCACCAGGCTTCTTTGTCCATGGAATTTCCCAGGAGAAGAATACTGGAGTGGGTTGCCATTTCCTTTTCCAGGAGATCTTCTTGACCCAAGGGTTGAGCCTATGTCTCCTGCCTTCTGCATTGCAGGCAGATCGTTTAATTGGGGGAAGCCCCAATAAATAGTAAATGCCAACTTGAAAAAAAAGAACAATGTTTATTACTATTTTTATTTACTTAAAAGCATTTCTAAAATATATGTTACAGTATAACATATTGTTTTGCTTTCATTAATATCACCCTGGGGAAGTTGAAATATTTCCAAGTGTTCATTTACTGCATCTTGACTCTTGATTTTCTATTTGGTCTTTGTCTGATCTCATTGGAAGAAGCAAGTATGATCAGAGAGATGGAGTGATTTAGCAAATGTCATGAGAGAAAGTGGCAGAACTGAAATATGTGCTGAGGTTTCCCTTCCCTAAGACCTGCACTTGTCCAATGTAGCTGAGGCCCAAGCTCTTCTGTTATTGGCAAGTGTGTGGCTGGGTGCACAGTGGATGCTTTGGAACACTGAGTCTTGAACCCTGAGTCAAAATGCCGGTGGGTCAAACATGTGTGACTGGCTAGAGCAGGATGTTAGATGTGGGGATGCAAAATGTTATACCTATGGCTGATTCATGTCGATGTTTGACAGAAACCAACACAATTCTGTAAAGCAATTATCCTTCAATTAAAAGAATAAATGAATTTAAAATTAAAAAAAAGAAAAGCTAGAGGGTAGAGTCGGTGGTGTTCAGAGGGCCCTGGACGATCAAGAGCCCAGTGCAGCGTGTCTCACGGGTGCCTGGCACAGGTCATGCGAGATGAAGCAGAGCCCTCTCTCCCCTTTCCCTGGCTCTCTCTCAGCTCAGGCAACATCTCTGTTTCATCAGGGGCCCTACAGCTTTTCCAGTAAAAACAAGGAATATTTTTTCTTCATGTTTTCAGACTATAAAACAAAAATAGTTGATTTGATGATGGCGATGATAATAATGGTGATATCCTAAGACTTGGGGAAGTTAAATAATTTGGCTCAAGTTGTATAGTGAGTCAGTGGCAGAGCTAAATTTGGACCCCAGTCTGTATAACTCCAAAGTATGCCATAGCCATTACCCTACCCTGCAGCCTAAGGATCAGTCTGACTGATCTGGAGCTTGGGCCCACACCCTACCTAGTGCAAGCTTCTTAGAAGAGTGTAGGTGTGGGGTTGGGCTTGGCACTATCACTGCTTTCATGTTGAAGAGCTGTACAGAATTGAAGATCAGACATTTTTCCCATCATCATCATCATCATCATCATCATCGAGAAATCAAAACAACACCTTAAATGTGGTTTGAGCTTTATGGTTTTCAAAGTATTTTCATATGCATATTCTCATTTAGAACTACTTGGATTTGTAGATAGAGTGGGTCCATAATTAAGGAAAGTGGTTGAGGGTTAAGTGGAAAATTGGAAAAACTGAATAGATTTCAAACATTTTAATCATAATCCACAATAAAAACATATTTTATATTATGATCCAGATCATCATGCCCTCTGACCTATTCTGTTTATTTCATTTCATTTCAAAGTCTTGGTCACCATCCAATAAATTGATTTCATAGCATGCTAACACCAATTTTGACTTTCAATTTGAAAAACACTGGAGATCTACCAGAGTTTCTCCACTCTGATGTGTTATAGTTCCATAATATAGCGATAGTAAATGTTAAATCATGAATTATTCACCAAGTGTCAAAACCAAATTGAGTTTTGAAGGAGAGTGAGGACAGTGGCTTCTTGCCCTACTCCACATCAACCCTCCTCTCCCAATCTGATTTTCAAAGGCTGTCACTTTTAAGATGTGTTTTCTCTTTGATATTTGCTCCCCTAGTTCTAAGTGATGTTCTTAGAAATTAATTGATCAGTTTTAGACATTAGCTGATAATTTATTGCTTGTCTGCCAATGCCCCTTCATTAAAATGTCAAGCTGGCAGATATCAAGATGGCAGCTCTGTTGCTCCTTAAGCTGTTGGAGAAAGTGGTTGACATAAGATGGGTTTGTGAATACCAGTCTCTGAAATATAAAAGACTTCATCCTCAGTCACAGGCAGAATCTTCACAGTGACAAAATCTGTAGTACGGGTGCAAAGCAAAAAACATGTTCTCTGAAGGCAGGAAGATCCCAAAGGTTTGTTCTTGCTCCCAGCTTTCCCATTCATACAATCTATTTCTCCCTTAAAGAGGAGGGAGCAAGAAGTGACAAGTGACCAAAAAGGCTTTGCTAGGTCAGGTCACCCATAAGGAAACTCACAGCTCACGAGACACACTCAGGTACACATCCTAGTTCTAAACAACAGTTCAAGAGAAAGAAAGCCTGCTTCTCTGGACCCAAAGCAGGAAACAGATTTTGAGTAGCTGGATAAAGGAATCAGAAGGATCTCCACTCTCACTTAAAGGAATTTTTTTGGTCCATTGGCCTGGCTTAATATTTCTGTTGAATCGTGTTTTACCACTTAGAAACTTACTACCAGATGCTCAGGTCTGGGAGATCCAATTGTTAACATCATTGCATAAAATTAAATTAAAATTTTTACAAAACCACACAAATATTAAGACAAAGCTATGGATATGCCTGAAAATAAATTAGACTGAAATTTAGTTTGAAAACTCCAAGAATGCTAAGCCCCTAAATTTCATTACATAATTCCCCCCATCTAAGGTGGGGAGTGGAGTCTGATCGGCACCACCATCTGATTTCAACATGGTTGTTAACCTAGACGAGAAATGGAATTCTGTAACTGACAACGAATTAGGGCTATGTGTTAGAGTTTTATCTGGAGCCACAGACAAAATCTTGGAATCGTACTTAAAGGTCTTACTGCAGCGGGCAGCCACACACAACTCGTCAGCACCATACAATCAGGCGCTTCCAAGTCAGACTTGAGAAATTCAGGACCCGCTTAATGACATGGCCTGTGCAAAAGAGGAGATTGCCAACAGAACAAAATTCTGTTGCATTTTCCTGACCCTCTGGGGTTTAAATTTGCAACCTGCATCAGCAAAACATTTTGGCATTTAATTCTATTAAAATCAAAGAGCCAAACTTCTGCCTCCTGTTACATGAGCACCGTTCTTACTGACGTCAATGAAAGCTGTGCATGCATAACTGAGGGCAGATCTTGGCCTGGGCTGTAGACATATGAGAACTGGCACAACGTGCTCACATCAAAACTCTGTCCCACCCGGCCTTCTGATAACACGGCCTCCTCCTTCATTACTCTCTCTCCACACGGGGAGCTGGGCCTTTACCCAAAACACAAATTAGAAGCATCATCTCATACAGAAATCTAAGCCAGATGCAAATTTAATTTAGATGTGGCAAAAGTCACCTGAGTGGGTAACTTACTGCAAATTTCACAAACACTATCGATGACCACCTCTTGAAGCATAGTAAATGTAGTTTCTGATGTAGGTATTTAATCAGTTAGGAGAAAGGGGCTTGCCCCTGTTCCACCCTACTATTTAGTTTTTGTCCTTGAGAAAGCACTGCCTATACCACTCAGTCTTCTGTTGCTGGTTTAGGAAATACTACAAATATCCCTGTGCCTGGTGTGTGGCCTGGGACAGAGGACACACAGCCTAGTGAATGACTATGGGACAAATGGATTTTATAAAGCAAGAGATAGTCATAATAGCTTACAGTCACACAGTGCTATGTATCAGGCACTGTCTTGCTTATATTGAATTATTTAATCCTCACCACACCCTATCATATAAGTTTACTATTTTATAAATGAGCAAACTACAGAAGTTAAGCAACTTAACAGCTAGTAAGTGGTGGAGATGGGATTTTAATCCAGGCAATCTGGCTTCAGAGGTCAGGTCATTATTCACTCTGCTAAACTGCCTCCCAGTAAAATGCAGGAATTGTTTATTATTAATTAGTTACCAGTCAAATAATGTTTATTAATGGCTGGGTAATTCTACTGAGAAAGATAGAAACATTTTATTAGCAACAGCTTGTCAAGAACTATTTGTGTGATCTTAATTGTCTGAGTTTGGTTTTCAACCAGTTTTTCTAAATACTAAGAGGTATAGTGTAACTTCACAGCCTAGTGAAACATATTAGTCTCATGGCATCCTTGACATTTTTCAGCAAATAGGGAAATGAATTTTGCAGTGAATTTTGAAGACAAACTGCCTGTGTATCACATTTAAACACAATTTAAGATTACATTGACCATTATCTCCTTCAACTAATGTTTCTGCAGTCACTTTTAAAAAATTAAATATGTTAAGATTCACATGACTGTTTTTTAACATGGGCCATCTTTTCTCTCATGAGAGTGTATCTGAAGTGATGGCTGAGTTTGATACATGTGATTTGACATATATTCACTTTACATGGAGGTTTCAGGGATACTGCTGCTACCAGAGGATGGAACCTTCTTCCTCGGCCCAAATTCTACTGGCCAAAAAGTGGGAAGAGGATGGCCCTATCTAGAACTTATCAGGCCCCTGTGGAGGTAATTTCTGAGCTTTGGTTTGGTTTTTATATTGCCCATGGTATACCTTTATGAAACCCATGGCTCAGCAAGAGACCTGCTTTCTTATTCTGAGCACATCATTGTCTTTGGTTTCAAGTGGAAATTCTCTGTGTTGTCCTCCTACACCAGGACGCCTAGTTTGCTTTCTTTGATGTCATCTTAGAATCTTCCTTCATGAGAGTGGGCAGGGGATATGCCACTGGAGTCTAGGAAAAGTCAAATTTTGCAACTTTCCTTGACATGAGGAAATCAAGAAAGGAACATATTCTTCTTATGAGAAGAAAAGAAAGTGAGGGGAACTGTTTTGGCAATCTTGAATTTGAAACCATCCTAGATTGTTAAGCTGTTTGGAGAGTGAGGAATGTGACTTGTCCATGGTCATGTGACTCATGAGTAATAGACCAAGGACAAGAATCCAGAACACTTAACCCTCAAAACCACACAGCCTTCATTCCAAACATGCTAAAACATGTCATGGGGCCAGGAAGACGTTTTTTGCAACTAGACAGAAAGAGATTTGGATTTATGTCCATTAAAATCCTATCCCATTGCCAGCACATGTGACATACATATCTTCAGTGTGGGCTTTTCTGCATTTAGAAATATCATGCCATGTTGGCTCTCTCCATTGTCTCTTTCAGTGATGTGTTAAACTCCAAGAGGATTATGGAGTTCTTATTGTTTTCTACTTCTTCAGAATCTCTCTTGGAGAACACTTTCTGATCTCATTTCCAAAATTTCAATCTGTAGACCTTTACTGTGGACCAGTCAGGATCCCCTAATGCAAGATTCATTTCCATAATATTCCTTAATCATTGGCTTCTACTTACCTACATCCAGGGACAGTGCACTAATTCACAAAACATCTACCACATGATTGAAGAGTTCTAGATATTAAACTACATATAAATGATAAAAACTAAAACCCTAACTCTTAAGAATTTTGAGTGATGAGTTTTAGTTTTGCTTTCTTGAGCAGATATTTCAATCTGGCACCCCATGGAGGACCCCTTTCAACATAGTATTTTGTTTGGCCTGCTTGTTGCTTTTTAAAAAGAATAAGCCAACACTGAAGAAATTGAGACATTTCATGTAAAAATAAGATTTTATAGCTTTTCTTTAAAAAAGAAAGATCTTGTAATATTGCAGCCACATTCTTAACAGTAACAGGTGTTTGTGTTAGTCATTAGTTGAGTCTAACTCTTTGTTATTCTGTGGATGGTAGCTTGCCAGGCTCCCCTGTGCACATTCTTAAGGGCAACAGTTATCTGGACCTTAGTGGGAACTGCCTTTTTTAGAAGGAGCATCAGTTCTCCAGGTCTCCAGAGACATCTACTTCCTGTAGATTTCCACATCTTATGGCTGAGTGTCACTTACATTAATTATCATGCGTGTACTATTACTTTTCTAACATCTGGCCAGCTCTATTCCTTATGTTACCTTTCTGAGTCCTGTAGGCACATTTGTGACCCCAAGAATTAGGCAGCACAGAGCAGATATGCCCCTTCATGTACTTGAAAAAGTTACCTTTTTTCCTGTACATGTCTTTCGTCTTCCTTAAGTTTCAGTTCCTTTAACTGTACCTTGTATAGCTTCTAACACCATCCTTCCTCTGGACATTTCTTTAGTTTGTCTCAGCCTCTTTTAAAACATGGAACCCAGAACTTAGCACAGAGGTGGAAAGCTGGAACCATAGACTTTTATTATCCTTTCCAGTTCTTATGTCATGAGAATCTGGTAAGCAGTGCAGGTTGAGTGAGTTCTATTCTGATTGCATGGCAGCCTCTTTCGTTCTAGACATAACCCGCTCCTCTTCTTTGGGATTTGTTCCTTGCCATGCTCTACTCTGGGAGCTGCTAGCTCGATAAGACCTTGGCCACAGAGATTCATCCCAGGATGGGCACCTGTCCCAGACCAAGACAGTGAGGAATTTTCCTGAATTTTTTTCTAACCAGAGCTTGAAATTTTGCTTTCTGAAATTATAACAAGAAAATCTGAAGCTACAGGTGACCAGCCTCCATGCCTGTTGGAAATGCTGGTCAGAGAGAAACCACCACATAGAATCACAAGAAAAAAAGCACCATTTAGTGTCACTGAAGTCCCTGGTGCCAGTCATCCCCAAGCCTGCCCTTTGTACATTGTTGTTTTTTAAGCCAGTTTATTCTTTTTCCTTTTCAGTATCATTCCTTTCCTCCTCTCCCCACCTCCTTCCATCTTTTCTTCATTCCTACTTTAGAAAAAGATTTAGTTATCTATTAAAAATACCCCACAAGACTTTATTATTCCTATCACAAAGGGCAGGTTCTTGCAGGACAGGGGAGTGGTATAAGAGGGCAGGAAAGAGACCCTTCCTTGATAGCCATGAGCGGGTTCTGCAGGACTGTGATAACCAATTCCCAGTGCAGGAACACCTTGGAGAGTAGTGGTGCTTGGACTGTTTACCTTGCCAGTCTTGGGAACACTGGTCCCATGTCCTTCACATTGTCCAGCACCACACTGTAGTGCCTGTCAAAGGCCTTCACGTGGCACAGGAACTTCTTGTTGCAACAGCCTTGAGCACTTGAGTGGTGGTGGCATTGACCAACTGCACGAGCAGAGAGAGTGGACCCACTCCTCCCTTATGCCCTGAAGGTGTCAGGAGGGGGCTTGCTGAGGGGCTCTCAGTGGTGGTGACTGCGCTCTCAGGTCTAGCCTATGCCTATCTTCTTTGTGTTGCTTCCACCTCTGAGAAGAGTCTTGTGCTAATTTAAATTGCCTTGGTCTAGCTGGCAACCAAGTAAGAAAATCTTACCTAGCAAATGAGTGACTCATAGGTGATGTGACCGTGGGGAAGAACAAATGACTCCCTGGCTGAATGAGAAACTGGTTTCACTCTAGGATGGGCTGTGAATGGCCTATGATTTCTAGTCTACAGCCATCAGTTCTGGACCACATATTTGGGGGGATAATTATTTACTAAATTGACTTCAATAATGTCTTGTTAATCCTTGCATTTAAGGAATAGTAAATTAATAATAAATAATGATTCAATTTAATGGATTAGAATTTTAGAATATATGGCTAGTCCTGCCATGGTCCCAGAATAGATCATAACTTAATCTTTATGTGTATAGGATTCTCCTCATTCTGAAAACTACAAAACTCTGCAGGGCAGTTTATCACACTCATTTTAAACTAGTGGTTTGAGTTTATCTGGACCAGGAAATGTCCAATTAAAATAGATCTTACTGTAGAAATGGACAGCATTGTTTCAGTTGCTGTGATCTCTGCTTCTGTGGAGCATTTGTGTCCCCAAATTTGACTTGTAGCTCAGATCTGGCTTCCGGCTGGGGAGGGGAGACAGTGATGGACAGCTCCCTTCATTAGCTCTCTTCCATTGTGATCCTCTCTACAATTCTCAGAAAGGGATTCTGAGGCTGAAAAAAACCACTGCACAAAGGAGAACTTGCCTAACATTGGCCTTATCACAGTCTATCCTTTATGGACAATTGACTAACTCATGCTTTAATTTATTTTGTCGATAATAACCTTTTGAGTCTGTGGGTAGGTTACTGTTTCTCTCCTAGCTCATTGCAACTGAACAAATGCTTGCAACATCTCCCTGGGTCTCTCTGTGTGTATGTATGTATGGATTCGGAGATCACTGTGTTCTTTCAATAATAAATGAGAACATCTTGCTCTAAGCTTGAAATGTTCATACCCCTTTGCAATTTAATTATAAACAGGAATCCTACAATAAATAAGTGTGTGTGTTTAGATGCACATGGACAAATGTACTTAAATCAAAAAAAGGTGACACTTTTGAAACTTTTCTTTTACAAGTATCTATAGGTGTGAGAAAGTTGTGAGATTTTGTTAACTTGATAAAAAGAGTAATTTTCCAGTTATTCTGTCCTTCCTCCAACTGCTTCTCCCCACCTCAAAAAAAAAAAAAAAAATTGGAAAAATTTTCTATGTATTTTTTCTTTTCCAAATATTTACATTTAGAAGATAAAAAAACAACAAC
>SJYQ01001865.1:1171163-1190740 GCA_006410935.1 Redunca redunca | reverse complement strand
AAAAAAAAAAAAAAAAAAAAAAAACCTCACTAATAATATTTTCATTCTATGTATTATTCATTTTTAGACTATTTTCATTCTATTTCAAATCTTTCTGGGCTATTTTGTCCACAGATCAAAGTAATCAATATTCTTGTACTTTATAAACAAATAATTTGGGGGAGAGATGCAAATGTCTGCTCCTGGCCATGTGTTTTATCTTCATTTTAGGTTTGAGGGATTCCTTAACAAAAGAAACCACTCACTACACACAATTAACAACTTATATTGAACAGAGAATTATTTAACTTGATTTCAATATATAATCACTAAAAGAAAAGAAAAAATAGAAACGATAGAGAAAGGTAATAGTACATACATTACAAAATTGAGCTGACCGACATCCAATGCAGAATTAAACGGCACTGGGAAGTCCCTTGTTAATAATAATCTGGAGTCCAAGTGGGAAAAAGATCCTGCATGGTGCATCCACACCATAGGTGAGACTTCACATTGCAGTTTTGAAGGCTCCTGCTTATAATCCCAGGCCACGACTGATATCATCATCAGTTTGCACCCAAAAATGTGGCTCTGATGTTACTTTAATCTTTTTGAAGTGCTGTTTCACCTGTGTGTCATAGAATTTCATTAAACCCCACGGAATGGCCAGACATTCAGGGGCTCAAAAATTCCAAGACCCATTTCCTTTCTTATCTAAAGTGCTGCCTGACTTGCTGTGCTTGCAGGTAGGCATGGAACACAGTCAATGTTCAAGCAGGGCAGAAGCAGGTCAGAGACCTGCTCTCCTGCTTCTGCAACCTGAACAAGACTTCCTCTATTTTAATTTCCCTAACAGCCTGATGGAATAACTGGGTCCAGAACGTCCCACTGTAAACAACTAGAAAACTGGACAAATACATGAAGCAACTGTTTTGGATGTTGGAAAACAGGCGGCAAAAGACTGTGGTTCCTGAAAGTAGAGAAGTAGAGAAACAAGTGAGGGAAGCTTAAGATTGTCCAACTTTATGCTTGAAGGCACTTTCCTCACCCTGATTCAAAAAGGGGGATCCTAAGCAGAGCACTGAAAATTTCTGAGTTTCTGAATCAATACTGGAGTCAGGATGCCTGAGGTGATTGGAATTATCAGGACATAGTTGGAGAAGACTCTTGAGAGTCCCTTGGACTGCAAAGAGATCCAACCAGTCCATTCTGAAAGAGATCAGCCCTGGGATTTCTTTGGAGGGAATGATGCTGAAGCTGAAACTCCAGTACTTTGGCCACCTCATGCGAAGAGTTGACTCATTGGAAAAGACTCTGATGCTGGGAGGGATTGGGGGCAGGAGAAGGGGACGACAGAGGATGAGATGGCTGGATGGCATCACTGACTTGATGGATGTGAGTCTGAGTGAACTCTGGGCATTGGTGATGGACAGGGAGGCCTGGCGTGCTCCCATTCATGGGGTCACAAAGAGTCGGACATTACTGAGTGACTCAACTGAACTGAACTGGAGCATTGGCAAATAGATGGGGGGAAAAGTGGAAACAGTGACAGATTTTATTTTCTTGTGCTCCAAAATCACTGCAGATGGTGACTGCAGCCATGAAATTAAAAGACGTTTGCTCCTTGGGAGCAAAGTATGACAAACCTAGCCAGCGTATTAAAAAGCAGAGACATCCCTTTGCTGACAAAAGTCCATATAGTTAAGCCTATGGTTTTTCAGCAGTCATGTATGGATGTGAAAGTTGGACTGTAAAGAAGTTTGAGCACCAAAGAACTGAGCTTCAAACTGGAACTGGAAAAGACTCTTGAGAGTCCCTTGGACCACAAAGAGATCAAACCAGTCAATTCTAAAGGAAATCAACCCTGAATATTCATTGGAAGGACTAATGTTGAAGCTGATGTTCCAATACTTTGGCCAGCTGATGCAAAGAGCTGACTCATTGGAAAAGACCCTGATGCTGGGAAAGATTGAAGGCAGGAGGAGATGGAGGTAACAGAGGATGGGATGGTTGAATGGCATCATCGACTCAATGGACATGAGTTTGAGCAAACTCTAAGAGACAGTGAAGAATAGGGAGGCCTGGTGTGCTGCCATTCACGGGGTTGCAGAGAGTTGGATACAACTTAGCAACTGGAAAACAACAAGAAACATTGGAGAGAAGGAAATTTCAGGGGAAAAAAGATTAAGAAATATCCTAGGGATTCCCTTGAGTTTGTTGTTGAATTCTCTACTGTGCCTGTATAGGGAGAAACAGGCCAAAACTGGGCTACAAATGATGAAGCAGCTATATTTCACAAGGTCTGGAAGACATCCAAGTTCTGGGCAACCAGGGCTCTTGCTGAAAACTTGGGACAATTAATGGCAATCTCAGAGGGGTCATGCCTAAATGGTGGGGCTGAACTAGTATTTGGTTTGTTTAGCTAAACTAAACAAGGGAACATTTCGTGAAAAGATGGGCAAAATAATGGACAGAAATGGTATGGACCTAACAGAAGCAGAAGCTATTAAGAAGAGGTGGCAAGAATACACAGAAGAACTATACAAAAAGGATCTTCATGACCCAGATAATCACAGTGGTGTGATCACGCACTTAGAGCCAGACATCCTGGAATGCAAAGTCAAATGGGCCTTAGGAAGCATCACTATGAACAAAGCTAGTGGAGGTGATGGAATTCCAGGTGAGCCATTTCAAATCCTAAAAGATGATGCTGTGAAAGTGCTGCACTCAATATGCCAGCACATTTGGAAAACTCAGCAGTGGTCACAGGACTGGAAAAATCAGTTTTTATTCCAATCCCAAAGATGGGCAATGCCAGAGAATGTTCAAACTGCTGCACAATTGCACTCATCTCACATGCTAGTAAAGTAATGCTCAAAATTCTCCAAGCCAGGCTTAAACAATACATGAACCATGAACTTGCAGATGTTCAAGCTGGATTTAGAAAAGGCAGAGGAACCAGAGATCAAATTGTCAACATCCACTGGATCATCAAAAAAGCAAGAAAGTCACAGAAAAACATCTATTTCTGCTTTATTGACTATGCCAAAGCCTTTGACTGTGTGGATAACAATAAACTGTGGAAAATTCTGAAAGACATGGGAATACCAGGGCACCTGACTGGCCTCTTGATAAATCTGTATGCAGGTCAAGAAGCAACAGTTAGAACTGGTCATGGAACAACAGACTGGTTCCAAATCAGGAAAAGAGTATGTCAAGGCTGTATATTGTCATCCTGCTTATTTAACTTATATGCAGAGTACATCATGAGAAATGCTGGGCTTGAAGAAGCACAAGCTGGAAACAAGTTTTCTGGGAGAAATATCAATAACCTCAGATATGCAGATGACACTACCCTTATGGCAGAAAGTGAAGAAGAACTAAAGAGTCTCTTGATGAAAGTGAAAGAGGAGAATGTAAAAGTAGGCTTAAAGCTCAACATTCAGAAAACTAAGATCATGGCATCCAGTCCCATCACTTCATGCAAATAGATAGGGAAATAATGGAAACAGAGAAACACTTTATTTGGGGGGGTGGGGCTCCCAGATCACTGCAGATAGTGACTGTAGCCATGAAATTAAAAGACGCTTTATCATTGGAAGAAAAGCTATGAACAACCTAGACAGCATATTAAAAAGCAGAGACTTACTTTTCCAACAAATCCGTCTGGTTAGAGCTATAATTTTTCTACTAGTCATGTATGGATGTGAGAGTTGGACCATAAGGAAAGCTTAGCGCTGAAGAATTGATGCTTTTGAACTCTGGTGTTTGAGAAGACTCTTGCGAGTCCCTTGGATTGCAAGGAGATCAAACCAGTGAATCCTAAAGGACATCAGTCCCGAATATTCATTGGAAGGACGGATGCTGAAGCTGAAACTCTAATACTTTGACCACCTGATGTGAAGAACTGACTCATTGGAAACGCCCCTGATTCTGGGAAAGATTGACGGCAGCAGGAGAAGGGACAACAGAGGATGAGATGGTTGGATGGCATCACTGACTCGATGGACATGAGTTTGAGCAGGCTCCAGGAGTTGGTGATGGACAGGGAAGCCTGGCATGCTGCAGTCCATGGGGTTGCAAAGAGTCAGACAAGACTGAGTGACTCAACTGAACTGAAACTAGCTGTAGAGTAAAAGTCACTTAAGATCCACTTTCCAAAGCTTAAAAACAAATTGAAAGTGATCAAGACAAAGTGCACCACTCTTTAAAGGAAGACCACAAAATCTAGAATTCAACAACATAAGACTAACCAAGTTCAGCATTCAATTAAAAAATTGACCATGTGATCGTGTGAAAATAGGAAAATATGATCCATATTTAATACAAAATAAGTCAAAAGAAACCTGTAAGAAGTAACAGAGATGATGGAATTAACAAACAAATTTTTAAAATAGCTGTTACGTGTGTGTGTATGTTAGTTGCTCAGTTGTGTCCAACTCTGTGACCCTGTGAACTGCAGTCCACCAGTCTCCTCTGTCCACGTGATTCTCCAGGCAAGAATACTGGAGTGGGTTGCCATTTCCTTCTCCATGCATAAGTACTTAAAGAAAAATATGAACATAAAGAGGAGAAAAGTGAAACAGTATATAGAGCAAAGCAGAAACTCTAGTTTTGAAAAGTAGACTATCCAAAATGAATGAGCACTGCGTGAGGTTCATAGCATATTAGACATTGCAGAAGAAAATCAGTGGACTTGAAATCATAACAATAAAAATAAAATAAAGCAATAAACAAAAAGCAAAAAAATAATAAGAAAAATAAACAATAAATATTCTCTAAAATGAAGTGCATATAGAAAAAAAAAACTGAAACAAACAAATGAACAGAGGATCAGGAACTTTGGGAAAAATTTCCAGCAGTCTAGCATTTATGTAAATGATATTCCAGAAGGATGGGAGAGGACAGAAAGATATTTAAAGAAATAATAGCTGAAATGTTCTAAATTTGCTGAAAACTATAAGCCCACAGATCTGAAAAGTTCAAGGAATTTCAAATATGATAAACACAAAGAAAACCACATTAAGACACATCACAAACAAATTGGTAAAAACCAGTGATAAAGAGAAAATCTTAAAAAGCAGCCAGAGAGGAAAAATCACATGTTATGGATGGAAGAATGAAGATAATTACCGTAGTTTTCTCATCCGAAATGGTGCAGACCAGAAGACAATGGAACAGCATGTTTAAAGTGCTGAAACTAAAAACAAAACCAAAAACACAACAAGAAAAGCCAGCAACCAAAAGTACCCTGTCAAACTAGATTGCTGTATCAAGTGAATATTTCTTTTAAAAAAATAGAGGGGAAATAGTGACTTTTTAGCGAACAAAAGTTGAAAGAAGTTATATCCAGGAGATTTAAACCATGAGGAATGCTAAAAGACGTTGTAGAGGCAGAAATTTAGAGCTATATAAAGAAATAAAGCCTCTAGAAATTGCAAATTGTGGGTGAGGTTAAAAGAATTTTTGTTTTTTTTTTTTCATTTTAAATTTCTTTGAAAGGCAACTGTTTGAAGCAAAATTAAGATTACATTTTGAGGTTTATAATGTTTGAAGAAATAAAATATTTAACCACACAAAAGTTGGGAAAGAAGAAGTGGAAGCATACTAATGTAACTGGTATAATAACATTTTAAGGTAGACTTTGATAAGTTAAAAATGTATATTTTAAACCCTAGAACAAACACACACGCACAAGCCATAAACTAAAAATACAGAGACAGAGGTAATAAACAATAGTAAAGATAAAATCCAATCATAAAAGATTTTTAATTTAATCTAGGAAAAGGCAGAACAAGACTGGAAAAAATAAAGAATCTAAGGAACAAACAGTAAACACTATCAATCTAGTCAATTCAAGCCTAACTTTATCAATAATATTAAATGTAAACTCTAAACAATTCAACAAAAAGGCTGACATTGTCAGAATGGATAAAAATGTAGGAACCAATTGTTCTTTTTATTACATGTTGTCTTTAAAAAGCCTACATTAAACATAAGGTCACATATAGCTAAAATGTAAAAGAATTGAAAAAGATATATCATATAAACACTAATTAAATGAAAGCTGAAATGGTTGTATTAACATCAGAAAAAATGGATTTTAGAACCAGGTATGTATATTATCAGGAAATATAATACAGAAAAAGTGATTAAAAATGCAAACCCCATTCATGATCAAAACTAGGAATAGAAGTAAGTTTTCTTAATTTACAGGGCATCTATAAAAAACTACAGTGAACACTCATACTTCGTGGGGAACAACTGAATACTTTTCCACCTAAGATTATAAATAGATCAAGGATATTTGTTCTCACCACTTCTATTCAACAGTTGACTAATGGTTCTAGCTGATACAATAGGACAGGAAAAGTAAATAAAAGGCATATCATTAGAAAAGAAGAAAATAGTTTTATTTGTGGATAACCTGATGATTGTTAAGGGCGGAACTGTGTTCCTCCAGCTTCATGTGATCAAGCTGTCAACCCCAACATCCTAGAATGTGACTATATTTGGATATAGGCTTTGAGGGGTGATTAAATTAAAATTAGGCCTTAAATGAAACCCTGAGGGGTGGTCCTAAGATTGCAGAGGATTAGGATGGGGAGACCACTTTCTCCCCGACAAATTCATCAAAAGAACATTTAAACGCTGAGTAAATGCTACAAAACAACTTCTGAATGCCGGCAGAGGACATCAGGCACCCAGAAAAGCTGCCCATTGTCTTCAAAAAGAGGTAGGAAAAAATATAAGACAAAAAAAGAGACAAAAGAGGTAGGGGCGGAGCTCTGTCCCAGGAGCTCTGTCTTAAAAAGAGAGAAGTTTCCAAACACCAGGAAACACTCTCACTGCTGAATCTGTGGCAAGCCTTGGAAGCACAGAGGGCAACATAACAGAGAGGAAAAATAAATAAATAATTAAAACCCACAGATTATGAGCCCAACAGTAACTCCCCTAGTGGAGAAGCAGTGCAGATGCCTGCACCCACCACTAGCAAGCAGGGGCTGGGCAGGGAGGCATGGGCTGCATTGCTTAGAGTAAGGATCTGGCCTGAAAGCCCCGAGGGCAATCTGATGAACTAACTTGGGCTAGCAAACCAGACTGTGGGATAGCTACCACGCGAAAAGCCAGCCCTAACCTAAGACACCGCCAGGCCCACGCACAGAACTAAGGACTGAACAGAACTAGCCGGCTGCAGACCATCCCCCTCTGGTGACAGGCAGCCAGAGCCAGAAGGGGGCAATCACAGACCCAGAGAGACATTATCTACCAAACTGCAAGGAGGCTTCTTTGCTAACTAAGACTTCTTGGGGTTCTGGACAGTCAACATCTGCCTGAGAAGGTGCGCCGGTTGTACACCCAGAAAACAGAGCAGCAGGGACGGGGGAGGCAATAAGTCACAGCGACTGTGCTACCCAAACACCTTATCACCTGAGCTGTTCGGATCTGGGAAGGGCACAAGATGCAGGCCCAACAGAGTCTGTGCCTCTGAGGACTACCCGAGTGCCTGAATCTGAGCGGCTTAGGCCTGGGAGGTGTATGCAGCCCAGGGCCGACCTTGGACAGTTCCTGGCGGAGCAGTGTGGGCATGGAGGGCACACGTGCCATGAGCAGGGGCAGGCCCAGTGTGGCTGAGGCAGTGCGAGCACATGCCAGTGTTATTTGTTTGCAGCATTTCTCCCTCCCCACAGTGCTACTGAACAAGTGAGCCTAAAAAAAGTGTCCACCACCGCCCCCTTTGTGTCAGGGCGGAAATCAGACACTGAATAGACCAGCAAACAGAAGCTAAAACAGAGGGAACCACCTTGGAAGTGACAGGTCCAATAGATTAAAACCCTGTAGTTAGTACCGACTGCATAGGAAGAGGCTTATAGATCTTGAGAAATATAAGCCAGACCAAGGAACTATCCGAAAATGAACTGACCCCACAACACCCACAACAGCACCAGAGAAAGTCCTAGATATATTTTTACTATCATTCTTTTTTTTAATTTTTTAAAAATTTTAAGTCCTTTATTACTTCTTTAATTTTCACTTTTATAGACTACTATTACTTTGCAAAAAAAAAGACCCTACTTTTTTAAAGCAAACTTCATATATATATATTTTATAATTTTGTGACTTTTTTTGTTTCTTCTTTTCTTTAATATTGTATGTTTGAAATTCCAGAATCCACTCTAGATTCTTAATCTTTGCTTTTTGGTATTTGTTATCAATTTTGTACCTTTAAGAACACAATCTTCAGTACCCATTTTTACTTGGGAGCGAGATTACTGGCTTGACTGCTCTCTCCCTATTTGGACTCTCCTTTTCTCCACCAGGTTGCCTCTGTCTCCTCCATACCCCCTCTCTTCTCTACCCAGCTCTGTGAATCTCTGTGTGTTCCAGACGGTGGAGAACACTTAGGGAACTGATTACTGGCTGAATCTGTCTCTCTGCTTTTGATTCCCCCCTTTTATCCTCCTGGCCACCTCTAGCTCCTTCCTCCCTCTTTTTTTCTCTGTATAACTCCGTGAACATCTCTGAGTGGTCCAGTTGTGGAGTGCACATAAGGACGTGATTACTGGTTAGCTTGCTCTCTCCCCTGTTGATTCCACCTCATCTCATTTGGGTCACCTCTAACTCCCTCCTCCCGCTTCTCTATGTAACTCTGTGAATCTCTCTGGGTGTCCCTCACTGTGGAGAAACTTTTCATCTTTAACCTAGATATTTTATCAACAGTGCTGTATAGGAGAAATCTTGAGACTACTGTAAAAATAAGACTGAAAACTAGAAGCAGGAGGCTTAAGTCCAAATCCTGAGAATACCAGAGAACTCCTGACTCCAGGGAACATTAATTGACAGGAGCTCATCAAACGCCTCGATACCTACACTGAAACCAAGCACCACCCAAGGGCCAACAAGTTCCAGAGCAAGACATACCACGCAAATTCTCCAGCAACACAGGAACACAGCCCTGAGCTCCAATATACAGGGTGCCCAAAGTTACTCCAAAACCACTGACATCTCATAACTCATTACTGGATACTTCATTGCACTCCAGAGAGAAGAAATCCAGCTCAACCCACCAGAACACCAACACAAGCTTCCCTAACCAAAAACCTTGACAAGCCACCTGTACACCCCCCTCCCACCCACAGTGAGGAAACTCCACAATAAAGAGAACTCCACAAACTGCCAGAATACAGAAAGGCCACCCCAAACTCAGCAATATAAACAAGATGAAGAGACAGAGGAATACCCAGCAGGTAAAGGAACAGGAAAAATGCCCACCAAACCAAACAAAAGAGGAAGAGATAGGGAATCTACCTGATAAAGAATTCTGAATAATGATAGTGAAAATGATCCAAAACCTTGAACTCAAAATGGAATCACAGATAAATAGCCTGGAGACAAGGATTGAGAAGATGCAAGAAAGGTTTATCAAGGACCTAGAAGAAATAAAAAAGAGTCAATATATAATGAATAATGCAATAAATGAGATAAAAAACATTCTGGAGGCAAAAAATAGTAGAATAACAGAGACAGAAGATAGGATTAGTGAAGTAGAAGATAGAATGGTAGAAATAAATGAATTAGAGAGGAAAAAAGAAAAACGAATTAAAAGAAATGAGGACAATCTCAGAGACCTCCAGGACAATATGAAACGCCCCAACATTAGAATCATAGGAGTCCCAGAAGAAGAAGACAAAAAGAAAGACCATGAGAAAATACTTGAGGAGATAATAGTCGAAAACTTCCTTAAAATGGAGAAGGAAATAATCACCCAAGTCCAAGAAAACCAGAGAGTCCCAAACAGGATAAACCCAAGGTGAAACACCCCAAGACACACATTAATCAAATTAACAAGGATCAAACACAAAGAACAAATCTTAAAAGCAGCAAGGGAAAAACAACAAATAACACACAAGGGGATTCCCATAAGGATAACAGCTGATCTTTCAATAGAAACTCTTCAGGCCAGGAGGGAATGGCAAGACATACTTAAAGTGATGAAAGAAAATAACCTACAGCCCAGATTACTGTACCCAGCAAGGATCTCATTCAAATATGAAGGAGAAATCAAAAGCTTTACAGACAAGCAAAAGCTGAGAGAATTCAGCACCACCAAACCAGCTCTCCAACAAATGCTAAAGGATCTTCTCTAGACAGGAAACACAAAAAGGGTGTATAAACTTGGACCCAAAACAATAAAGTAAATGGCAACGGGATCATACTTATCAATAATTACCTTAAACGTAAATGGGCTGAATGCCCCAACCAGAAGACAAAGACTGGCTGAATGGATACAAAAACAAGACCCCTATATATGTTGTCTACAAGAGACCCACCTCAAAACAGGGAACACATACTGACTGAAAGTGAAGGGCTGGAAAAAGATATTCCAAGCAAATAGAGACCAAAAGAAAGCAGGAGTAGCAACACTCATATCAGATAAAATAGACTTTAAAACAAAGGCTTTGAAAAGAGACAAGGACACTACATAATGATCAAAGGATCAGTCCAAGAAGATGATATAACAATTATAAATATATATGCACCCAACATAGGAGCACCACAATATGCAAGACAAATGCTAACAAGTATGAAAGGGGAAATTAATAATAACACAATAATAGTGGGAGACTTTAATACACCACTCACACCTATGGATAGATCAACTAAACAGAAAATTAACAAGGAAACACAAACTTTAAATGATACAGTAGACCAGTTAGACCTAATTGATATCTATATCAATTTCACCCCAAAACAATGAATTTCACCTTTTTCTCAAGTGCACACAGAACCTTCTCCAGGATAGATCACATCCTGGGCCATAAATCTAGCCTTGGTAAATTCAAAAAAATTGAAATTATTACAAGCATCTTTTCTGACCACAATGCAGTAAGATTAGATCTCAATTACAGGAGAAAAACTATTAAAAACTATTAAAAATTCCAACAACATGCTGCTGAATAACCAACAAATCACAGAAGAAATAAAAAAAAAGAAATGAAAATATGCATAGAAACAAATGAAAATGAAAACACAACAACCCAAAACCTGTGGGACATTGTAAAAGCAGTGCTAAGGGGAAAGTTCATAGCAATACAGGCATACCTCAAGAAACAAGAAAAAAGTCAAATAAATAACCTAACTCTATGCCTAAAGCAACTAGAAAAGGAAGAAATGAAGAACCCCAGAGTTAGTAGGAGGAAGGAAATCTTAAAAATTAGGGCAGAAATAAATGCAAAAGAAACAAAAGAGACTATAGCAAAAATCAAATAAAATTGACAAACCATTAGCCAGATTCATCAAGAAACAAAGGGAGAAAAATCAAATCAATAAAATTAGAAATGAAAATAGAGAGATCACAACAGACAACACAGAAATACAAAGGATCATAAGAGACTACTATCAGCAATTATATGCCAATAAAATGGACAACGTGGAAGAAATGGACAAATTTTTAGAAAAATACAACTTTCCAAAACTAAACCAGGAAGAAATAGAAAACCTTAACAGACCCATCACAAGCACGGAAATTGAAACTGTAATCAGAAATCTTCCAGCAAACAAAAGCCCAGGTCCAGACGGCTTCACAGCTGAATTCTACCAAAAATTTAGAGAAGAGCTAACACCTATCCTACTCAAACTCTTCCAGAAAATTGCAGAGGAAGGTAAACTTCCAAACTCATTCTATGAGGCCACCATCACCCTAATACCAAAACCTGACAAAAATACCACAAAAAAGAAAACTACAGGCCAATATCACAGATGAACATAGATGCAAAAATCCTTAACAAAATTCTAGCAATCAGAATCTATACAACGCATTAAAAAGATCATACACCATGACCAAGTGGGCTTTATCCCAGGGATGCAAGGATTCTTCAATATCTGCAAATCAATCAATGTAATACACCACATTAACAAATTGAAAAATAAAAGCCATATGATTATCTCAATAGATGCAGAGAAGGCCTTTGACAAAATTCAACATCCATTTATGATAAAAACTCTCCAGAAAGCAGGAATAGAAGGAACATACCTCAACATAATAAAAGCTATATATGACAAACCCACAGCAAACATTATCCTCAATGGTGAAAAATTGAAAGCATTTCCCCTAAAGTCAGGAACAAGACAAGGGTGCCCACTCTCACCGCTACTATTCAACATAGTTCTGGAAGTTCTGGCCACAGCAATCAGAGCAGAAAAAGAAATAAAAGGAATCCACATTGGAAAAGAAGAAGTAAAACTCTCACTGTTTGCAGATGACATGATCCTCTACATAGAGAACCCTAAAGACTCCACCAGAAAATTACTAGAGCTAATCAACGAATATAGTCAAGTTGCAGGATATAAAATCAACACACAGAAATCCCTTGCATTCCTATACACTAATAATGAGAAAATAGAAAGAGAAATTAAGGAAACAATTCCATTCACCATTGCAATGAAAAGAATAAAATACTTAGGAATATATCTACATAAAGAAAGTAAAGACCTATATATAGAAAACTATAAAACACTGGTGAAAGAAATCAAAGAGGACACTAATAGATGGAGAAATATACCATGTTCATGGATCACAGAATCAATATAGTGAAAATGAGAATACTACCCAAAGCAATCTATAGATTCTGTGCAATCCCTATCAAGCTACCAACGGTATTTTTCACAGAGCTAGAACAAATAATTTCACAATTTGTATGGAAATACAAAAAACCTCAAATAGCCAAAGCAATCTTGAGAAAGAAGAATGGAACTGGAGGAATCAGCCTGCCTGACTTCAGGCTCTACTACAAAGCACAGTCATCAAGACAGTATGGTACTGGCACAAAAACAGAAATATAGATTAATGGAACAAAATAGAAAGCCCAGAGATAAATCCATGCACCTATGGACACCTTACCTTTCACAAAGGAGGAAAGAATATACGATGGATTAAAGACAATCTCTTTAACAAGTGGTGTTGGGAAAACTGGTCAACCACTTGTAAAATAATGAAACTAGAACACTTTCTAACATGATACACAAAAATAAACTCAAAATGGATTAAAGATCTAAATGTAAGACCAGAAACGATAAAACTCCTAGAGGAGAACATAGGCAAAACACTCTCAGACATATATCACAGCAGGATCCTCTATGACTCACCTCCCAGAATACTGGAAATAAAGCAAAAATAAACAAATGAGACCTAATTAAACTTAAAAGCTTCTGCACAACAAAGGAAACTGTAAGCAAGGTGAAAAGACAGCCTTCAAAAATGGGAGAAAATAATAGCAAATGAAGCAACTGACAAACAACTAATCTCAAAAATATACAAGCAACTCTTGCAGCTCAATTCCAGAAAAATAAATGATCCAATCAAAGAATGGGCCAAAGAACTAAATAGACATTTCTGCGAAGAAGACACACAGATGGCTAAAAAACACATGAAAAGATGCTCAGCATCACTCATTATTAGTTCAGTTCAGTTCAGTTCAGTTGCTCAGTCATGTCCGACTCTTTGTGACCCCATGAATCACGCCAGGCATCCCTGTCCATCATCAACTCCCGGAGTTCACTCAAACTCGCGTCCATCGAGTCAGTGATGCCATCCAGCCATCTCATCCTCAGTTGTCCCCTTCTCCTCCTGCCCCCATTCCCTCCCAGCAACAGAGTCTTTTCCAATGAGTCAACTCTTCTCATGAGGTGGCCAAAATACTGGAATTTCAGCTTCAGCATCATTCCTTCCAAAGAAGTCCCAAGGTTGATCTCCTTCAGAATGGACTGGTTGGATCTCCTTGCAGTCCAAGGGACTCTCAAGAGTCTTCTCCAACACCACAGTTCAAACGCATCAATTCTTCGGCGCTCAGCCTTCTTCACAGTCCAACTCTCACATCCATACGTGACTACTGGAAAAACCATAGCCTTGACTAGACGGACCTTAGTCGGCAAAGTTATGTCTCCGCTTTTGAATATGCTGTCTAGGTTGGTCATAACTTTTCTTCCAAGGAGTGTCTTTTAATTTCATGGCTGCAGTCCGCATCTGCAGTGATTTTGGAGCCCCCCAAAATAAAGTCTGACACTGTTTCCACTGTTTCCCCATCTATTTCTCATGGAGTGATGGGACCGGATGCCATGATCTTTGTTTCCTGAATGTTGAGCTTTAAGCCAATTTTTTCACTCTCCTCTTTTACTTTCATCAAGAGGCTCTTTAGTTCCTCTTCACTTTCTGCCATAAGGGTGGTGTCATCTGCATATCTGAGGTTATTGAGATTTCTCCCGGCAATCTTGATTCCAGCTTGTGTTTCTTCCAGTCCAGCATTTCTCATGATGTACTCTGCATAGAAGTTAAGTAAGCAGGGTAACAATATACAGCCTTGACGTACTCCTTTTCCTATTTGGAACCAGGCTGTTGTTCCATGTCCAGTTCTAACTGTTGCGTCCTGACCTGTATACAGATTTCTCAAGAGGCAGTTCAGGTGTTGTGGTATTCCCATCTATTTCAGAATGTTCCACAGTTTATTGTGATCCACACAGTCAAAGGCATTGGCATAGTCAATGAAGCAGAAATAGATGTTTTTCTGGAACTCTCTTGCTTTTTCGATGATCCAGCGGATTTTGGCAATTTGATCTCTGGTTCCTTTGCCTTTTCTAAAACCAACTTGAACATCAAGAAGTTCACAGTTCACATATTGCTGAAGCCTGGCTTGGAGAATTTTGAGCATTACTTTACTAGCGCGTGAGATGAGTGCAATTGTGTGATAGTTTGAGCATTCTTTGGCATTGCCTTTCTTTGGAATTGGAATGAAAACTGACCTTTTCCAGTCCTGTGGCCACTGCTGAGTTTTCCAACTTTGCTGGCATATTGAGTGCAGCACTTTCACAGCATCATCTTTCAGGATTTGAAAGAGCTCAACTGGAATTCCATCACCTCCACTAGCTTTGTTCATAGTGATGCTTTTAAAGCCCACTTGACTTCACATTCCAAGATGTCTGGTTCTAGGTGAGTGATCACACCATCGTGATTATCCGGGTCGTGAAGATCCTTTTTGTACAGTTCTTCTGTGTATTCTTGCCATCTCTTCTTAATATCTTCTGCTTCTGTTAGGTCCATACCATTTCTGTCCTTTATCAAACCCATCTTTGCATGAAATGTTCCATTGGTATCTCTAATTTTCTTGAAGNGAGATCTCTAGTCTTTCCCATTCTGTTGTTTTCTTCTATTTCTTTGCATTGATTGCTGAAGAAGGCTTTCTTATCTCTTCTTGCTCTTCTTTGGAACTCTGCATTCAGATGCTTATAGCTTTCCTTTTCTCCTTGGCTTTTACTTCTCTTCTTTTCACAGCTATTTGTAAGGCTTCCCCAGAAAGCCATTTTGCTTTTTTGCATTTCTTTTCCATGGGGATGGTCTTGATCCCTGTCTCCTACACAATGTTACAAACTTCATTCCATAGTTCATCAGGCACTCTATCTATCAGATCTAGGCCCTTAAATCTATTTCTCACTTCCACTGTATAATCATAAGGGATTTGATTTAGGTCATACCTGAATGGTATAGCGGTTTTCCCTACTTTCTTCAAGTTAAATCTGAATTTGGTAATAAGGAGTTCATGATCTGAGCCACAGTCAGCTCCTGGTCTTGTTTTTGTTGACTGTATAGAGCTTCTCCATCTTTTGCTGCAGAGAATATAATCAATCTGATTTCAGTGTTGACAATCTGGTGATGTACATGTGTAGAGTCTTCTCTTGTGTTTTTGGAAGAGGGTGTTTGCTATGACCAGTGCATTATCTTGGCAAAACTCTATTAGTTTTTGCTCTGCTTCATTCTGCATTCCAAGGCCAAATTTGCCTGTAACTCCAGGTGTTTCTTGACTTCCTACTTTTGCATTCCATACTCTATAATGAAAAGGACATCTTTTTTGGGTGTTAGTTCTAAAAGGTCTTGTAGGTCTTCATAGAACCGTTCAATTTCAGCTTCTTCAGCATTACTGGTTGCCATGTCCTGTTTGACCACTTCCAATCTGCCTTGATTCATAGACCTGATATTCCAGGTTCCTATGCAATATTGCTCTTTACAGCATCGGACCTTGCTTCTATCACCAGTCACATCCACAGCTGGGTATTGTTTTTGCTTTGGCTCTATCTCTTCATTCTTTCTGGAGTTATTTCTCCACTAATCTCCAGTAGCATATTGGGCACCTACTGATCTGGGGAGTACCTCTTTCAGTATCCTATCATTTTGCCTTTTCATACTATTTCTGGGGTTCTCAAGGCAAGAATACTGAAGTGGTTTGGAATTCCCTTCTCCAATGGACCACATTCTGTCAGAATTCTCCACCATGACCCGCCCCTCTTGGGTTGCTCTTGCGGGCATGGCTTAGTTTCATTGAGTTAGACAAGGCTGTGGTCATAGTATGATTAGATTGACTAGATTTCTGTGAGTATGGTTTCAGTGTGTCTGCCCTCTGATGCCCTCTTGCAACAACTACAATTTTACTTGGGTTTCTTTTACCTTGGGCATGGGGTATCTCTTCACGGCTGCTCCAGCAAAGCACAGCCACTGCTCCTTACCGTGGATGAGGGGTATCTCCTCCCACCGCCCTTCCTGACCTTCAGCATGGGATGGCTCCTCTAGGCCCTCCTGTGCCCAGACAGCCACCACTCCTTGGACGTGGGGTTGCTCCTCCTGGCCACCGCCCCTGGCCTCTGGCATGGGGTTGCTCCTTCTGGCCGCCACCCCTGGCCTCGGGCGCTGCCTCTGGCCTCGGACATGCCACTGCCCCTGACCTCGGATGTAGTGTAGCTCTTGGCCATGCTTAGTGTGCTGGCCACCACCACTGCTGCTGCCTGCACAGAGAAATGCAAATCAAAACCACAGTGAGGTACCATTTCACACCAGTCAGAATGGCTGCAATCCAAAAGTCTACAAGAATTAAATGCTGGAGAGGGTGTGGAGAAAAGGGAACCCTCTTACACTGTTAGTGGGAATGCAAACTAGTACAGCCACTATAGAGAACAGTGTGGAGATTCCTTAAAAAACTGGAAATAGAACTGCCTTATGACCCAGCAATCCCACTGCTGGGCATACACACCGAGGAAACCAGAATTGAAAGAGACACGTGTACCCCAATGTTCCTCGCAGCACTGTTTATAATAGCCAGGACATGGAAGCAACCTAGATGTCCATCAGCAGATGAATGGATAAGACAGCTGTGGTACATATACACAATAGAGTATTACTTGGCCATTAAAAAGAATACATTTGAATCAGTTCTAATGAGATGGATGAAACTGGAGCCTATTATACAGAGTGAAGTAAGCCAGAAAGAAAAACACCAATACAGTATACTAACGCATATATATGGAATTTAGAAAGATGGTAATGATAACCCTGTATGCGAGACAGCAAAAGAGACCCAGATGTATAGAACAGTCTTTTGGACTCTGTGGGAGAGGGAGAGGGTGGGATGATTTGGGAGAATGGCACTGAAACATGTATAATCATATAAGAAACGAATCGCCAGTCCCGGTTTGATGCATGATACTGGATGCTTGGGGCTGGTGCACTGGGATGACCCAGAGGGATGGTACAGGGAGGGAGGAGGGTGGGGGGTTCAGGATGGGGAACACGTGTATATCTGTGGCAGATTCATGTTGACGTATGGCAAAACCAATACAATATTGTAAAGTAATTAGACTCCAATTAAAATAAATAAATTTATATTAAAAAAAGGAAAGCTTGAATCCCATCTGACTAGTGTACTTATAAGAAGAGGAAATTTGGACACACAGACACAAGGAGCATGCACAGGTGGAAGCTCATGTGAAGACAGAGAAAAAAGTGCAATCTGCTAGTCATTGAGAGTCCTCAGAAGAAAGCAAATGTGCTGACTCCTTGATCTTGGGCTTCCAGGCCCCAGAACCATGAGAAATAAATTTCTGTTAAGTCACCCATTCTTTGACATTTTGTTATGGTAGCCCTAACAAATTAATATGATGGCATTATAGAAAGCCCTAAATAATCTTCAGTAAAAGGGTATTAGAACTAACAAGTAAATTTAGGAAGATGATAGGATACAAAATCAGTATACAAAAATCAACTGTGTTTCTACATAGTTACAACCAATTGGAATGGTGAAATCAACATGCAGTACCACTAGCCGAATAACAAAAACATGAAATTATAAAATACTGAGGGATAATTTAGCAAAATATTTTCAGTACTTGTGCAATAAAAACTACAAAGCATTAAGTGGAAAAATTAAATAATACTTAAATAAATGGAGCAGTATATCATGCAAATCAAAAGACTCAATATTGTAAGTCAAATATTCCTTAAGTTCATCTACACTTACAACTTAGAATTTAAAAGTAGCAAAATATTTTATTATCACTGCACATAAGGAAATATATAAATGGCCAATAAACACTTAAAATGTGTTCAATATTAACACTCATCAAGAAAAGTAATTAAAACCACAATGAGGTACCATCTCTTCTAGGAAACCATTTTAAAATGTTTTCCCAATGTAATCCCAATCATAATTCCAGAGATGGTTCTATACAAACTTTATTCTAAGGTTTATATGGAAATATGAAAGACCTAGAAGAGCTAAAGCAATTTTGAAAAAGTAAAACAAAGTATGAAGACTTACATTATGGAGTTTAAGTAGGACTTCCCTGGTGGCTCAGACGGTAAAGCCTCTGTCTACAATGCAGGAGACCCAGGTTTGAGCCCTGGGCTGGGAAGATCCCCTGGAGAAGGAAATGGAAATCCACTCCAGTACTATTGCCTGGAAAATCCCATGGACAGAGGAGCCTGGCAGGCTGCAGTCTATGGGGTCGCAAAGAGTCGGACACAACTGAGCGACTTCACTCACTTCACAGGATTCAAGACAGGGTGGTATTCACTTAAGCACCGTTTATGAAACACAACAGAATCCAGATATAGACCCCCATGCTGCTGCTGCTGCTAAGTCGATTCAGTCATGTCCAACTCTGTGCGACCGCATAGACGGCCTCCCACCAAGCTCCCCCGTCCCTGGGATTCTCCAGGCAAGAACACTGGAGTGGGTTGCCATTTCCTTCTCCAATGCATGAAACTGAAAAGTGAAAGTGAAGTTGCTCAGTCGTGTCCGACTCTTAGCGACCCCATGGACTGCAGCGCACCAGGCTCCTATGGGATTTTCCAGGCAAGAGTACTGGAGTGGGGTGCCATTGCCTTCTCTGAGACCCCGTGATACATGGGCAATTGATTTGAACGAAGGAATTAAGGAAATTTAAGGGGAAAGGATAGTATTTAAACAAATGGTGCTGAAACTAATGAATATCCACACAGAAAAAAATTAACATTTACCATTACTTTATTTCATAAACATTAATTTACTTGAAATGGATCATAGAACTTAACATAAAGGCTAAAACTATAAATCTTCTAGGGAAAAAAAATGGGAGAAAGTTCTTAGCCACCTTGAAATAAAGATTTTTTGACATATAAAGCATAAAAAGAAGTTATGAATTACAAATTATCAAAATTAAAATCTTTTCTTTAAAAGGTTAAGAAAATTAAAATTCAAGCTGTAGATTGGGAGAAAAATACAATATCTATGTCAAACAGA
>SJYQ01001865.1:1123732-1171132 GCA_006410935.1 Redunca redunca | reverse complement strand
ATAACACATATATAAAGAACACTTACTTAGAATTTAAAAATAGCAAAATATTTTATTATCACTGCACACAAGGGAATATATAAATGGCCAATAAACACTTAAAATATGTTCAATATTAACACTCATTAAGAAAAGTAATTAAAGCCACAATGAGGTACCATCTGTTCTAGGAAAACATTTGAAAAAAACAACCCCATTAAGGGTTAGTGAGAATGTGAAACAACCAGATCTTTCCTACATTATCTGTGGGAATGTAAAAGTTGTACAACCAACTTTGAAAACAGTTTGGCAGCTTAGCATACTTTTGTCCTATGACTCAATAATCACACTTCAAGAGAAATGAAAACTTGTCCACTTGAGGACTACTACATGAACATGTTCCAGTTCATAGCAACTTAAATCATTACAGTCCCACACTGGGAATAACTCAAATAGCCATCGTTATGTGGCAAACTTATATGTTCATACACTGGAACACCACTCAGAAATAGAAAGGAATGTAAGACTTCCCTGGAGGTGTACTGAATTAGAATCCACCTACCAGTGCAGGGACAGGGGTTAGATCTCTGGTCTGGGAAGATTCCACATGCTGCTAAGCAACAAAGCCTGGGTGCTGTAACTACTGAGGCCACGCTCTAGAGCCCACAAGCTGCAACTACTAAAGCCCATGTGTCTAGAGACTGTACTCTGCAAAAAGAAAAGCCACTGCAATGAGAAGCCTGTGCAGAGAAACAGGATAGTTTCCCCACGTGCTGCTACTAGAGAAAACCCATGTGTAGCAATGAAGACTCAACGCAGCCAAATATAAATAAATAGTACATACAAGTACAGCAATGTATACACGTCAAAGTGAGTAAATAAAAAATAAGAAGGAATGTACTATTACTAACGAATGCAACAACACGATGAGATTTAGTTGCTCAGTTCAGTTCAGTTCAGTCACTCAGTCGTGTCCAACTCTCAGCGACCCCATGAATCTCAGGACGCCAGGCCTCCCTGTCCATCACCATCTCCCGGAGTTCACTCAGACTCACGTCCATCGAGTCAGTGATGCCATCCAGCCATCTCATCCTCGGTCATCTCCCTCTCCTCCTGCCCCCAATCCCTCCCAGCATCAGAGTCTTTTCCGATGAGTCATCTCTTCACATGAGGTGGCCAAAGTACTGGAGTTTCAGCTTTAGCATCATTCCTTCCAAAGAAATCCCAGGGCTGATCTCCTTCAGAATGGACTGGTTGGATCTCCTTGCAGTCAGTCGTGTCCAATTCTTTGGCTCCTCTGTCCATGGGAATCTCCAGGCAAGAATACTGGAGTGGATTGTCATTTCCTTCACCAAGAGGATCTTCTCCACCCAGGGATCAAACCCAGGTCTCCTGCATCGCAGGCAGATTCTTTACAGTCTGAACTAAAGGGAAATCCTCAACAACATGAATGAATCTTAAAATAATTATGCTAAGTAAAACAAGTCAGACACAAAAGAGTACATATGCTGTCATTCCATTTGTAAGAATGGAAAAGATCCTGATGGAAAAGATAACACTAGTCCAAAGGAATAGAGAGTATGTCATTCATTATATGGAACAAAGGGTGGAGGAACTGACTATGAAGGAACATGATGGAGGTTTTTTAGGGTGATGGAAATATTCCATATTTTTTATAGTACTAATTACACTGATTGACATATACATGTGTGTGTGTCAAAACTCACTGAACTATTGCTTAAAATGGGCCTTTTAGTTTATAGAATTATTCTTCAATAAGCTTCATCAAAATAAATTTTAAAACTTTAATAGAACATAATGGAGTCTTTGACGTTTCAGTCTCTGTTCAAATAAACAAAAGCAACATAAAAAGTGCCACTGGGTCATGAGGACAATATTTCTGGGTAACAGTTTGAGCACCAATCTCACCAGATGTTTTGTGGGATGCTGATGAATTGTGACAATTTCAAATTTTAAGGATGACCTGGTTTTTCTAAAAATTGTGAATGGTTATGACCTATTCATTTTTCTCTCTTATATTCTGTAGCTTGTTGGATAAACTCTTACCTGCTTATATTTTTCAAAATTTTCAAATGAAAATTTTAATTTTTCTTTCATTTTCTTCCTTCCTTCACTCCCTCTTTCCTTTTTCTTTTTTTCCCTCTCCTCCCCTTTCTTTGTTCTTTCTTCATATGTTTTAAAGGGAAGATCTACCTCTTCTCTCTTACCCTCACTGGTTCTCCCTCTCTACTTTTCAGCTAAAGAAACATTTATCAAAGTGGAATCATAGCATGGTATCAATAAAACTTGGAAGATCTGGCTTCCCATCTTAGCTGTTCTGTGAATCAGCCATGTTATCTTGATCCAGTTGGCCATTCTCTCATTCCACAGACTCTCTGATTTTGGCCTCAAGTTCCTCATTTGTAAAACGAGAGAGCTAAATTCTGTGATATCTTGTGTTTCTCATAGTTCTTCCCTGAAGGTCTGACCAATGGAAGCCTCACAATTACTCCCTTGTCATTTACAAACTGCATCCTCTGTTATAGAGCAGTCCACGTTGTCTTGCTGGCAACTGAGGAGGAAGAAGAGGAAAAACTTTAAGCATCTTACTAGGGCTTGGTTGAACAATAACTCACCATGGGGAAAGCATGATCATACAATTTTTCCCAAAGACCATGACACACTCACACTCAGGGCTCTCACATACACGCTCTCAACATGAGTGGGTGGGCAGGGTTTACCACCACAATGTTATGGACAACTATCTTAGATGGTAGGATATGCCTTGATTCCCCAGACCTTAATCAGGTCAGCTTCTGGAGTCTTTCCCTTTACCATATGGGTTTGGCATGACAAAATCAAAACCCAAGTCCCTTCAGGCTTCAAATCATTTGGGCTCAACCTCTGTTTCACTGCACCTGGCCTCATCAAAAACAACATTTTGACAAAACATAAAACTTTTAAAAAGTGGTGTAAATTGGTTCCTCCACAGCCTTCTACATGGATTAAATCTGTTTCAAGGAAATCTGGGGCTTTGCATTAAATCTTGGGCATGACTAGGACCAAAAAGGAGGCTCTGTGGGAATATGGTGACAAGGATGGTGGACTGGGGAGAGCCTCTCCTTGCGGTGCACACCTGTGGTAGGTTTGCCTACCTCAGACTGGCCCCATTGATCAGGCCTGTGCCTCCAACCATCCAACAATCCTTCTTTGGTGTAGAAATCATTCTTGAGCTCTCAGTGTGTACTCAGAATTGTTGAAGAGACAGCACAATTGTTGAATGAGGCAGCACTCTGGAGTTCGACTGCCATTGCCCTAATCTTGTTGCATCAAGTGTGTGACCATGGGCAAGATATTCATGAAATTTACTAAACTTCAGTTTCATCATCAACAAAATGGGGAGAATAAAAATATATACTCCCCAGGATTAAGTGAAGTAGAGTCCATAAAACAATGGGCACAGTACTTGGTAGTCGGAAAGCCTTTCGATAAATGTTAGCAAATGTCACCATCATTATTATTGAGGGAGAGAGAATTACAAATGTCAACAGAGCAGAAGTATCCTCCAGGTATCCAAAGTGAGTCCTGGCCAGGTTAATGGGGCTGACTTCCCTGAGTAAGGGGCAACCGTGCTGCCCTGAAGTGAGAGTGGGAGTTTGATAGCTGAAAACTGTCAAAGGGCATTCTGGTTGGATGGATCAGCAATACAGTCCCTACATGACCTCACCCAGGTGGATGTGACTGCTCAGTCATTTAAAAAAATAAAGAGCCCTAAGCTCACAATGGGAGCAGACGCGATGGAAGGACAATTAAGCTGCAGCCTGTTCATGGACTTCCTGCTGAACCTAAACAGATTTCTCAGACCAGTGACTCATCAACAGGGCAGACTACATGTACCTGTTGCGTAAACCCAGTGCTTTTGGTTTATTTTTATCTTGCTTCTGTAACTCCTCTTTGTTCCATTATTAATACTCAGTGCATTGGGCAATTTTTGGCTTTTGGCATTCATTTTGCATTTTGTGGCAAAGAGAGTGACTTCCTCTTCACCCATTTCTTTCCTTTTCCAGGAAAAATGTTATTCTCTCTGATGTGTTACCTATATGACATAAAGTAGCTGTCATTTCTATACTTCATTGCATAGCGTGATTGCCATGGATATTCAATTGGAATTAATATTTACTGTCTATTGTACTAGGCACTTGGAAGGCTTTTTCCCATTTAGTTCTCATGACAGTTCTGTGGTGTAGGTATGGTTTTAGCATTTTGTGGATGGGACTCAAAGAGGTGAAGTAACCTAACCAGTGTCAGCAGGCCCGAATATGAGGCGTGCTGCTTGCTGACTTTCTTTTGTGGCCCTTGCTCTCACCACTGGACAACATGTCCACAAGACACCCAGGCCTGGGAAGAGCAGCTGTGTGGGAAAGGCAGAGATCATTTCTTTCTTCTCTGAATTTAGAGCTCCCTCAGCTCAGGTCTGTGGCTGTTGGGTGGCTCATCGCAAACACTGCCAAGATTTCTATTTCTATCCATTCAGGTCAAATTTGCTCCATTGCTTTCACATATCTGAGGGTAGTTTAATTACAAATACCCTCATTTTCATCGCTTACCAAGATGTCTTTTGTTTTTTTTTTTTTTTTTCAGGCAAAACCGTGTCCATTTTTAAGTCCTAGTGTTAAAGCATGGCAGAGACAGAGAAAGGTAAGTGATCACACTTTCATTTATGGATGATTTTCTCATCTACTGAATAGTGGGAAATATCTATTGCTGTACTTTTCACTTTTATATTTTTTTAAAAAATTAAAAAATATATATATTATGTGCTTCTCCAGTTCTCTGTTCTGTGATTTCTGATATGAACAAAACTTGTGAAGATTCTTAAGGAGTAACAAACTGAACTCAATTCAGTGTGAGCGATTAATCCACAATCCCTGATCAACAGTTCCACTCTTATCAATTCCCATATCATAGAGATCCTTCTGCAACTTTCCTAATAAACCGGGAGAAGATTTCCTTTATTTAATATGCTCTTTTCTCATTAGGAAGCCAACATACAATGGCATTTCTCCCTTTCTTCCCCGCCTGTCTGGCTTTGACTGGCGGTGGGATTAATTGGGCCATGATCAATCTCCTAAAAGATGGCAAATTGGGACTGGCAGGTGGAAGGAGGAAAGCATGAATATTAATTAGCTAGGATTCCAAACAGAAGCCTTTTAATTATATTAAAATGCACAGGCCTGCAGGCAGCGAGATGATTCCTGCTGTAAATCTGTCGACAGGCCATTAGCTCAGCCACGTCAATGCCTTTTAATGAATGAATATATACATTTCAAGCGGGGGAGAGAGAAATACTTTCCTGTTTATAAATATTAAAAGGAAAACTATCAACATGAGGTGATATCTATGACAGCTCCTTTCAGGCTGGAGGTGTTTGGGGAAGGCAGGGAAGGTAGTCTCCCTGAACTGCTCATCCAGGCTGTGAAATTGAAGCCTGTGGCTGATATGGGGACTGATACAATTAATAACAGATGACTGCAGCCAGGGTGACCCAGCAGCTCAGGTTCACTGTTGGTCCATGAGTGAGGCATTTGAGGGAGTTACGTTAACTTTTCAGGTCACTTTCAAACCATTTGCTACAGGAAACAAGGAAGTCAGTTCTTTGCTTCTTGTTAACATGAAGAAAAGCATTTAAAGATTGAAAAGTGGCCAGTCACCATGGGGAAAGGGCCATGAACTGAGAAGTGTTAGAAATCCATGGCGGTAAAGAAATTTCAGCGATCAGTGCAAAGAAATAGAGGAAAAGAACAGAATGGGAAAGACTAGAGATCTCTTCAAGAAGATTAGAGATACCAAGGGAACATTTCATGCAAAGATGGGCTTGATAAAGGACAGAAATGGTATGGACCTAACAGAAGCAGAAGATGTTAAGAAGAGGTGGNTGGAAGAAACACAAGCTGGAATCAAGATTGCCAGGAGAAATCAATAACCTCAGATATGCAGATGACACCACCCTTATGGCAGAAAGTGAAGAGGAGCTAAAGGACCTCTTGATGAAAGTGAAAGAGGAGAGTGAAAAAGTTGGCTTAAAGCTCAACATTCAGAAAACAAAGATCATGGCATCCGGTCCCATCACTTCATGGGAAATAGATGGAGAAACAGTGGAAACAGTGTCAGACTTTATTTTCTTGGGCTCCAAAATCACTGCAGATGGTGACTGCAGCCATGAAATTAAAATACGCTTATTCCTTGGAAGAAAAGTTATGAGCAACCTAGATAGCATATTCAAAAGCAGAGACATTATTTTGCCAGCTAAGGTCCGTCTAGTCAAAGCTATGGTTTTTCCTGTGGTCATGTATGGATGTGAGAGTTGGACTGTGAAGAAGGCAGAGTGCCGAAGAATTGATGCTTTTGAACTGTGGTGTTGGAGAAGACTCTTGAGAGTCCCTTGGACTGCAAGGAGACCTAACCAGTCCATTCTGAAGGATATCAGTCCTGGGTGTTCTTTGGAAGGAATGATGCTAAAGCTGAAACTCCAATACTTTGGCCACCTCATGCGAAGAGTTGACTCATTGGAAAAGACTCTGATGCTGGGAGAGGTTGGTGGCAGGAGGAGAAGGGGATGACAGAGGATGAGATGGCTGGATGGCATCACTGACTCGATGGATGTGAGTCTGAGTGAACTCCGGGAGTTGGTGATGGGCAGGGTAGCCTGGCGTCCTGCGATTCATGGGGTCGCCAAGAGTCGGACACGACTGAGCGACTGAAGTGAACTGAAAGAAGTGGTAGAGAATAAATATAAGGACACCAAAGGGGAAAGGAGTGAAGTGGGAGCAATTGGGAGGTTAAGATTGACACATATACAACACTTATGCTATTTATAAAATAGATAACTAATAAGAACATACTGTTATAATAAGCACAGGGAAATCTACTTAATGCACTGTGTGACCTGAATGGGAAGGAAGGCCAGACAATAGGAGAGAATATGTATATGTATGGCAGATGCTTCCCTGGCGGCTCAGAGGTTAAAGCATCTGCCTCCAATGCGGGAGACCTGGGTTCGATCCCTGGGTCGGGAAGATCCCTGGAGAAGGAAATGGCACCCCACTCCAGTATTCTTGCCTGGAGAATCCCATGGACGGAGGAGCCTGGTAGGCTACAGCCCATGGGGTCGCAAAGAGTCGGACACGACTGAGCACCTTCACCTTCACCTTATGGCAGATGCATTCTGCTATACAGTAGAAACTAGAACAACATTGTAAAGCAACTGTACACCAATACAAATTAATTAAAAATAAAAATCGCATCCATTCAACACTTTTCATACACCACCCAAAACAAGGTGAATTTAACCCTATTCTCTTAATAATGTCAAACTGAACACACACATGCCATGTGGAGATTTAAGAACCAATGGTCAAAACCTCAAAGAGTGCATTTGTTTATGGTGTTTTGTAGGGGGAAAAACGGTGCTGAAAAGTTACTGAATAAACTTTCAATTTGCTGAAAAATAAATAAATAAATAAAACCCCCAAACAGAAATGAAATTTAAGCAGGCAGATCTCCATAGATCTAGTCACCTTGCAAAGATCTGTGGAAGAGAGTGTCAGGGAGTATGGAAACACACCAGCTGGGAATGGGAATATGGAAACACCACTCGAATGGGAAAGTGGGATGAAGGAGAGCTGGTCACAGATGACTTCATAGGTTCAAAAGGCTTGAACAGAGCTTAGGGACCCACTAGCCCAACCTCCTCATTTTAGAGAATTAGAAACTGAGGCCCAGAGGGGAGGAATGCCTTGTACAGAGTGATTAGTTGGTAGAGGAATCCTCTTTACTTCCCTACCTACCTACTTACTTATGTATCCATCTCCTTAACTATCTACCTACTTACCTATTTACCTATTCATGTATCACTTCCTTCTGTAAAATATTTGAGGGTTCTCTTGACCCTCAGTCTGGAGGATTTTTAAAGACCTCTTGCTGCCTTCCTATTAATAACTTAAATAAGAACACATTTGAGAGAACAAACTTATGGTTGCTGGGGTTGGGGATGATGGGAAGAAGAGGGGAAGGGATAGTTAGGGAGTTTGGAATGGACATGTACACACGGCTATATTTTAAATGCATAACCAAAAATACCTACTGTATAGGATGTGGAAATCTGCTCTATGTTATGTGGCAGCCTGGATGTGAGGGAGTTTGGGGGAGAATGGATACATGTATATATATGGCTGAGGCCGTTTGCCATCCACCCAAAACTATCACAACGTTAATCAACTATACTTCAATACAAAATAAAAATTAAAAAAAGAACACATTCAAGGAAACTGCGTATTATGCACACTTTAATCTGAGAATATCCATCAATAGGGCCATAATAGTTCAACCCAACTGCAGAGCCTCTACATGATTCATCCCAGTCTACTGGAATGCCACCAAAAGAATGCAATGACTTTGTGGAGCTACCCTTGAATTACCCTTGATTTTGAAAGCCTTTCAGGTGAAAAAAGAAGCTCACCAGAAGATACCTGAGAACACTCAGACCTGGAAGTTCAGTACTGCTGACTATGAAAATAATTCTTTTGAGCACAATTTAAAAAAATGTTATATAGTTGAAATCCTATCAAGAGTCCTTATGATTCTGAAAAGCTTTATGTGGACTTTTTAAGGATAAGTTCAGAAACCAGCTCCAGATGGGCACTCTCCTGTACATGTACATACACATGTGTGGGAGTGTGTATGTATAGGTTTTGGGAGAGCAAGTCATAAGTTGGTTCTATCAGTCAATGGAACAGCATTCCCACGATGGATACACAGCTCCCAAACATCTGGCTTTAGCGCAATAGGAACTTGGGAGAGAGAATGTGGATGACTTAACAAAGGACACTTCTTATTGGAAAAGCAGCTTAAAGAGTACGTCAAGAAAGTAATATGAAAGTATTGCTGCCATGGGCTTCTCTGGTGGCTCAGATGGTAAAGAATCTTCCTGCATCGCTGGAGATGCATGTTCAATCCCGGGGTTGGGAAGATGTCCTGGGGAAGGTAATGTCTACCCATTCCAGTGTTCTTACTTGGAAAATTCCATGGACAGTTGCTGCTGCTATGTGTTCTCACACATTATTCTAGCCACAGGGATCAGGCATGCTCAAAACTTCTTTGAGATGCACTTAATTTAGCCTCATGACTATGAAACATAGAAATGTACTTTATTTGGTAATATCAAGAAGATCAGTTCAGTTCAGTTGTTCCGTCGTGTCCGACTCTTTGTGACCCCATGAATCACAGCACGCCAGGCCTCCCTGTCCATCACCAACTCCCGGAGTTCACTCACACTCACATCCCATTGAGTCAGTGATGCCATCCAGCCATCTCATCCTTCTCCTCTGTCACCCCCTTCTCCTCCTGCCCCCAATCCCTCCCAGCATCAGAGTCTTCCAATGAGTCAACTCTTCGCATCAGGTGGCCAAAGTACTGGAGTTTCAGCCTTAGCATCATTCCTTCCAAAGAAATCCCAGGGCTGATCTCCTTCAGAATGGACTGGTTGGATCTCCTTGCAGTCCAAGGGACTCTCAAGAGTCTTCTCCAACACACAGTTCAAAAGCATCAATTCTTCGGCACTCTGCCTTCTTCACAGTCCAACTCTCACATCCATACATGACCACAGGAAAAACCATAGCCTTGACTAGACGGACCTTTGTTGGCAAAGTAATGTCTCTGTTTTTGAATATGCTATCTAGGTTGGTCATAACTTTTCTTCCAAGGAGATAGAGGATGATAAAAGTCACACTGCAGTATGTTAGATGTCCATTCAGCTCAGCTCAATGTGGATTCAATGTTTCTTCTGTGCCAGAGAGGGGATTAGGGGCAACTGTTTGTGGTATAGTGGTGAGCATATCTGCCTTCCAGAGAGGGGATGAGGATCTAATGATGCAAGGAAGAATAAGACACAATGTTGCTCATTTTCAGCCTACTCTTCTGGAAAGACATGACCAAGCAACTGTAACACACTGGGGCAAATGCAGTAGTGGGGGTGTGCACGGGAAACAAAGGGTGCAGAAGAACCGCACTGGCCTCACTTGTGGGGTCGGGGTGGTTCTCGGAGAAGATGGAGTCTGAGAATGAGCTTGGGTGGACAAGAGAAGTTTGGAGGGAGAGAGGGAGACAGAGAAGGGAAATGATGTGACCTTCAGGCTCAATATCAGCAGCAAAGGTATGCCTCTTGACACTACGTTTCTTGTTAAAGAAAAACTTATTTTGCTGTTCCCGCTTTCAGATGAAGATCAAGGTTCATCTGAATTAGAAATTTGCCTCTCCATGAGATGATGATAAGAAAAACTAATAAAATAGAACATTCAACAACCTACCATTCTCTGTCCGAGTTGTTCCTTTTTTCTACTAGCTATTTGGAAGATTTGAGCACTGCTTATCTCCAGGAAGTGGAAACAACATGACTGGCCATCACCTGTTTGGATAATGAATTGCAGTTAATCAATATAAGCCAGGACAGTAATTTATCACAAACTCCCTGTATTTGCTGCTGGCACCCTTTCCTTTTTAATATTCATAGTAAGACAGTGAAGCCAAAAGTCAGTAGTTGGCTAGAAGCTACAATGGGAAGAAACTCATTGTCCCTTTGGTTGTTATTAAGTACTCTTCTTTTTAAAAATATTTATTTATTTGTTTGGCCGTGTTGGTTCTTAGCTGAAAACACTTCTTTCTCTTTGTGACTTGCAGACTTAGTTGCTCTATGACATGTGGGATGTTTGTTTTCTGACCAGGAATCAAAACCCTGTCCCCTGCGTTGGGAGACAGGCTTTTAACCACTGGGCCACCAGGGAAGTCCCAAGTGCCCTACTTCTTGATGCAATTCTTCTGTAAGGTGAGGGTGAAGCATAGCCGTGTGAATCCGGAAGAGTGGGCTGGGGGAAGACTGTACCTTATCTCTGGTTTAATTTGGTAATTAAATTGGTAATTGGTAATCTAGTTGGTAATTGTCCTGGGGCAAGATTTAAGCAGCTGATCAGGTCAGAATCTTGCCTAGAGAGGGGACAGTAGGAAAGTCATTCTTCTACAGTGTTAGCAGCTTTGTCTTCTGTGGGATAAGATAGGAATTAGAAATGTTATGCTTCTCTTTTTCCTGCTTGTCCAAATCCGTCTTCTACATTTATCCCCTAGGATTTTTGCTCGCCTCGGAGCCAGACCCAAGGTTGATCAGGGACTGTACTGTTGATCAGGGACTGTACTGTGCTGGAGATTTGTTGGGGGTGAATGGGCCTGAGTGATTTTTCACCCTCTTAGCTTCCCAGAACTACCAAAAAATTCTGGAACGGCATCTGTTCAGTTAAGTTCAGGAACTTGACTCCCTGGAAGTCTTTTTAAGTAGTTCAGGTTCAGGAAGTTCAGGCACACTTTCAGAGAGCTGAATTTCTGTGCTGGGTTAGATTTGGGGAACTTTCAGTGATGTATGACTATCATGAACACTTTGAAGAGCCTGTCATCTCTGCGCCAGTACCAGATATGTAGCAGAGACATTCCACAGTTAGCCCCTTATCAAAGATGGCACATGCCTATCTTTCTGATTAAGGCGAACTCATGCTCTTTTGAGTAAACCAATGAAAGCAAAGCTTCAAAATGATACACAAACCCTGTGATAAATGGACTAGTCAAAGGAGGAAGTGTGGTGGACTAAAAAGGGAGTTTAGGCAGAAAGAGACTGCTTGGCAGGGAAGAATTGACTCACTAGACTGGTCCTGCTACCAGACTCTCCTGTTCTGATGTCTAAGGCTTAGGGTGATGCCAGTAGAAATAGAGTGGTTCTCATATAGACTCTGCAAGAAGTTGGAAATAGAGGGATACTCAGAAAGTCAACAGGAGAAAGTACAGCAGTCGGGTGTGTGTATAGGGTGTGTGTAGATGGCAGGGGGCAGAGTAGGTGGTACAGAGATTAAAGATGACTTCCAATTTGCTTGCTTTCTTTTCTCCGCCCCCCCCCACCAACTATTCCCCCACATCAAGAAGTAGAATATATTTCCCCTCCCTTTGAGTGAATGAGTGAAGTCACTCAGTCGTGTCTGAATCTTTGCGACCCCATGGACTGTAGCTTACCAGGCTTCTCTGTCCATGGGAGTCTCCAGGCAAGAATACTGGAGTGGGTTGCCATTTCCTTCTCCAGGGGATCTTCCCAACCCAGGGATCGAATCTGGGTCTCCTGCATTGGAGGCAGACGCTTTTACCTCTGAGCCACCAGGGAAGCCCTTCCCCTGCCTTTAGGTTTTATCAATAGAATGCTGCAGAAGTGATGGTATATAACTTTGAAGATCAGGCCTTAAGAGATCTACAGCTCTTCCTTTCACTTTTCTTGGAACTCACTCACCACGTTGTGAGTAAGCCCAAGAAACCACAGAGTAAGACCTGCTGGAGGGAAACCAAAGCCTCCAGCCTCCAACCCAGCTGAGCTGCAGCCTGCACAGCCAGCGCTAACCACCAGCCATAGTGAATGAGGGCATTTGTGATCTTCTAGCATCCTCATGTCCCCCTGAGGGCACCACATGAAGCAAAAAAGATGCTCAGTCAATCCACAGGAACATGAGAAATAATAAATCCTTGTTTGAAAACCACCAAGTTTTGGGGTGGTTTGTTACATAGTCATATATAACTAAAACATGTGGAATCTCCACGCTTTAGAAAGGATGGCTTAACTGGGACGCAGCTTTGGTCAGGAGAAAAGGGGACAGCCACTGGAAGCCACATCTGTGTAGGAGGTAGTGCTAGAAGTGGGAAGGCATTCCCATAAGGCAAGCAGGGAAGGAGGAAAAATGATGATGACCAAGTGGTGGCAGATAGTCTTGGTCTGGCATACAAGGGCAATGTATCTGAAGAACACCTAGAAAGATTTGGGGGAGATTTTGTTGAGAGTGAAAGTCAGACCTATAAGTTCCACAAAAGCATGAACCCCAGAATGCCAGTATACATGGATTTTTGTTATTAATCTAGAATCTTGATGATAGCTGGGCCTTTCTTTCTCCTTGAGATCTGGATAAGATTTGGTTGATGCACCAATTCCGCATCATGAAAGACTAAAAGACTCCCCAGGATTACTGTGGATTTCTAGGGAAATTATTTTCTCCTTAGGCACACCACTCCAGTACTCTTGCCTGGAAAATCCCATGGATGGAGGAGTCTCGTGGGCTGCAGTCTGTGAGGTCGCTAAGAGTCGGACATGAAGTGAAGTGACTTCACTTTCACTTTGCACTTTCATGCATTGGAGAAGGAAATGGCAACCCACTCCAGTGTTCTTGCCTGGAGAATCCCAGGGACAGGGGAGCCTGGTGGGCTGCCGTCGATGGGGTCGCACAGAGTCGGACACGACTGAGGCGACTTAGCAGCAGCAGCAGCCCTAACTCTAAACTCTGGCTTCTTTTATGGGTGGTCTCACTGTCCTCTTTACGCTTTTTCTGTTTTACATAATATCAATCTAAACATTAAATCTTCTCTTAATTTTCACAATTTCTATGCATAGAAGCACTTTTTTTGTGATTAGTAGATATGAATAAGAAATGTTGGAGTCTGTAAAGAGTATTTTAAAGTGTAGCAATATAAACTTCAAATTGAACCCAAGACCACCCTCATATTTTTTTGTTGTTGTTGTTGAAGCCTCACCAAGAGCTGCGTTTTTGTTTTGTTTTTTGGCCTTGCAGGGTGGAATGCGGGATCTTTGTTCCCTGACTGGGGATCAAGCCTATGTCCTCTGCAATGAAAGTGCAGTCTTAACCACTGGACTGCCATGGAAGTCTCCTGTCCTTATTTTTAAAAATACGTTTGCCCCAGCACTGGAGAATTTTCACAAACAGTATCACTCCAAGCGCTGGCTGAACCTTATTCTATGTCATGATCCCTCTTTCCCCTACATCTTTCAGTAATGAAACAAATTTCTCTCATCTTCTCATATAGAATAGCTATCTACCTGTTTATTATACTCAGTGAGTCACTCTCCAACCTGAGCTGCTTATAAAGATATTTACTCAGTAGATACCCTTGTCCTCTGAGGAACAATTATGACGTCAGTTGTTATAGTGATAACATTTCACTCTCCCATTTTCTATCTTACTAAAACGACTGCAGTTTCCTGCAAAGGCACACCAGTGTTCTTTCTCTGTCTCTCTTGAGTGTTGAATGAAAGGAAAATCAAACCTAATGAACCTGGATATATGAGTATACCCAACTCATTGTCTTGCCTCTCTTTCCTTCCTCTTAGAGGGTGGAGATTAGGTTCTCTTTAAGGTTTTGTTTTCTTTGCATAAACTCTTCTTCATTGCCTAGGTGAGGAAGGAAGAATTTATTCGAGTCTCTGGGTGGGTGCCATTTTCAGTTTGGGGGAGATCTTGATGGGAGTGAAAGTGAGATCTAGAGATTACACAGTAAGGAATATGCATAAACCAGAGAAGTCCAACCTATGCAGGATTTCTGTTATTAGCCAATTGGAGACCGTCTTACTCATGACAGTGGCATGTCAGAGATGGTGAGGGGTTTGTTTCAATTAGAAATCCATTCATTCATTCATTAAAATTTTTTTGGCATGACTTTATAGGAGACTTCTAAGGAAGTCAAACATGACTGAGACAGAATCTCTTGTTGAAAGAGCTTCTGATTCAGTAGGATAAATACAAGGACAAAATACCTATCCAGTTTAGCAGTATTGATGTCCCCTTAGAAAAGGGAGTTCTAACTGAGTCAGTGCAATAAGCGTTATCTGTGGTACAGTTCCTGTGGAATTGCATTCCCTTCTTTGTACACTGGGCAAAGGGCTCTTCTCTCCCCTCCAGCTTGTCTGAGTCTATGACCTGTTGTGTTCCTCCAGCCCCATTCATACAATTCTCTGATAGTCCTCTAAGGGGATGGTGATAGTTTAGGCCCCTCAAAATGTCAAAGGACTCCCATCAATCTCTTGCCTGCTGACTTTTACCCTCTCTTTTCTTATCTATGATCATTTTCTTGAAGAATTTTCAAGCTCCTACAAAACTTACCTTTTAACATTCACCATATGACTCTTCATGTTTTTCTTTCTAGTACTATCATTTGCAGACATTTTCTCAGTTATTATGGGTCAGAGCGGTTGCTCTATAAACCTAAAACAAATGGGGGAATTCCCTGGCAGTTCAGCAGTTAGGACTCAGCGGTTTCACAGCTGTGGCCCAGGTTCAATCCCTGGATGGGGAACTAATATCCCACAAGCTGCATGGCAACAAACAAAAACAAAAAGACAAATGGCAGACGTAGGGTATATGATGGGTAAGCCACACCCACTGCAGAACACACTCAACTCTGATTAGCACTGGTAGGAAATGGCACCCCACTCCAGTACTCTTGCCTGGAAAGTTCCATGAATGGGGGAGCCTGGTGGGCTACAGCCCATGGGGTCGCAAAGAGTTGGACATGACTGAGCGACTTCACTTTACTTCTTCACTTCACAGTATCCTTTTTGGTGGGGAGCGTTTGCAATATGGTGCATAGCACTGAATGGCCAGGAGTTCAGGCATCAGGCTGCCATGCTAGTTCTCATGAGCTGGTACTCAGGTCATAGGAAAGAGAGCTATAAGACTAGCACACTTAAACAGACTTTTTAAGCAGAGTTAACAAGTTACCTCTAGTAAAGAGAGCAGAAGTATGGTCTCATGGAGCTGCACTGGCTCTTAATAAAATGTTCAGTTCAGTTCAGTTCAGTTCAATTCAGTTGCTCAGTCGTGTCTGACTCTCTGCAACTCCATGAATTGCAGCACGCCAGGCCTCCCTTTCCATCACCATCTCCCGGAGTTCACTCAAACTCTTGTCCTTTGAGTCGGTGATGCCATCCAGCCATCTCATCTGTTGTCCCCTTCTCCTCCTGCCCCCAATCCCTCCCAGGATCAGAGTCTTTTCCAATGAGTCAACTCTTTGCATGAGGTGGCCAAAGTATTGGAGTATCAGCTTTCGCATCAGTCCTTCCAAAGAAATCCCAGGGCTCTTCCAGCCCAGTGTTTCTCATGATGTATTCTGCATATAAGTTAAATAAGCAGGGTGACGATATACAGCCTTGACGTTAATAAATGTTACAGGTTTCAAATTTCAGAAGCATTTTGGTGGGTACTTTTAAGAAGCAAGCTTGATTATAGCTTTTCTTTCCTTGTCTTCTGGAAATATAGGAAATATTTATTTTTATATTCTTAGAGTCTAGCACAGTACCTGGCAAATGGCTCAATAATAATTTACTAACTGATTGGCTGAATGAGTGAATGAATCAATCACTCAATCAAATAAAACTTTTCTGCTTTCTGACCCACTCCATGTCTTCATTTAAGCATTTGTCTGTCAAGTTTAAAGTGTTTACATTAACATTATGGTGCATTTGCTTGTGTTGTTCAACACTCTAAAAGCTATAACATGTTATAGTGGAATTCTACTTTATTTAATAAATTATAAGGTGGAAAAATATCTATTTCTGCTTTATTGACTATGCCAAAGCTTTTGACTGTGTGGATCACAATAAACTGTGGAAAATTCTGAAAGGGACGGGAATACCACACCACCTGACCTGCCTCTTGAGAAACCTATATGCAGGTCAGGAAGGAACACTTAGAACTGAACATGAAACAACAGACTGGTTCCAAATAAGAAAAGGAGTACAACAAGGCTGTATATTGTCACCCTGCTTATTTAACTTATATGCAGAGTTTCATGAGAAACGCTGGGCTGGAAGAAGCACAAGCTGGAATCAAGATTGCTGGGAGAAATATCAATAACCTCAGATATGCAGATGACACCACCCTTATGTCAGAAAGTGAAGGGGAACTAAAAAGCCTCTTGATGAAAGTGAAAGAGGAGAGTGAAAAAGTTGGCTTAAAGCTCAACATTCAGAAAACGAAGATCATGGCGTCTGGTCCCATCACTTCATGGGAAATAGATGGGGAAACAGTGTCAGACTTTATTTTTTTGGGGCTCCAAAATCACTGCATATGGTGATTGCAGCCATGAAATTAAAAGACACTTACTCCTTGGAAGAAAAGTTATGACCAACCTAGATAGTATGTTGAAAAGCAGAGACATTACTTTGCCAACAAATGTCCGTCTAGTCAAGGCCATGGTTTTTCCAGTGGTCATGTATGGATGCAAGAGTTGGACTGTGAAGAAAGCTGAGTGCTGAAGAATTGATGCTTTTGAACTGTGGTGTTGGAGAAGACTCTTGAGAGTCCCTTGGACTGCAAGGAGATCCAACCAGTCCATTCTGAAGGAGATCAGTCTTGGGATTTCTTTGAAAGGAATGATGCTAAAGCTGAAACTCCAGTACTCTGGCCACCTGATGCAAAGAATTGACTCACTGGAAAAGACTCTGATCCTGGGAGGGATTGGGGGCAGGAGGAGAAGGGGACGACAGAGGATGAGATGGCTGGATGGCATCACTGACTCGATGGATGTGAGTCTGAGTGAACTCCGGGAGTTGGTGATGGACAGGGAGTCCTGGCGTGCTGTGATTCTTTGGGTCACAAAGAGTCAGACATGACTGAGCGACTGACTGAACTGAACTGAAGGTGGATAAATAGGTATGTCAAAAAGATGTTTAGGATTTATTTTAATAAATTAGGATAGAGGTTCTTAATGAAGTTAAAAGAAGAGTGCCAATCTGGCTATCATTATTAGCTGGAAAACTTGAAGCAGTTCAGATTTCTGGTTCTTACTTCTGTATTTTTGAAAACTTCCTCAGATGATCCTGATACACGGTCAGGTTTGCAAACCACTGCCATATTCTTTAAAGTAAGAGCAAACTTTGAAAATCCTAGCTGTTGGCAATTTTCCAGAAATAGATCATGTGGTACAGGCCCACTGAGAGTTACCAAGGTAGCTTTTGGGAGGGAGGTACTGGTCTTTCTGAAAGTTATACTTCTTAATGCAAGCATTCGCCAAGTGTTTCTCTGGTCTTTTACCAACAATGTGTTTATTGTGTGTTCACAGTCTCTTTCTCTGAATACAAGTTGGCACCCATTATCTTGGGCTTTTGAGATAGTTCTTATTTCAAATAATCTTCCCTCTTCTTCTCACGAGTATAGATGTGCTACTAGGACCCACACTTTTGAGATGGAGTTCCATGCTCACAGAGATTATAAACCTGCCCAGTGACTTCAAGCCGCTGAGGGGAGCTCAAGGTCATGTTTGCCTCATTATACCCTTTGCCTCTCCTCTCTGACTGTTGACTAAGGGCTTATACTGACCCTGGAGTTCTGTATACATTCTTCTAGTCCTTGCAATAACCTTGCAAAGAAAATACATCTGGAGTCCTCCATTTTGTGGATGGAGTTTTGCAAGAGTTGATTATTTCCAGTACGCTGTTGCCATTCAAATACTCTTTCCCACTCTGGCAAAGATTGCTCTGTGTTCACTAAACCCCATTGCCTTTTCCTCATGCATGCACACCCACGCTACATTTCCCAGCACCTGTTTCATTAGATGTGACCATGTGATTGAGTTCTGGCCAATAGAATATGGGCAAAATTGATCACTCCACTTCCAAGCTTAGCCCATTAAGAAGCCCCAGTATTATCCTTTGGACTTTTTCTCTTTTCCCATTGGCAAGCTGAATGGAGCAGATAAAAAAAAAAAAAGAAAGAAAACCTTAGAAGATTCAGAAAAAAACTTGATTGTGTGGCTCCTTGTCAGAATTCTGTGGTGAGAAATAATTCTCACTGTGTTAAGATGGCCATGATTAGTGCATCTGCCCTGCCTTTGGTCCATAGCCTCTGCAGCTATAATACCAGTCTCTGACCTAAGAGCTCCAGAGCAGTGGGCAAAGGTGAGCAGTGTCTCAAAGGAGCTGCCAGGAGGGCAATGTGACATAATGAAAAACACTTGCTTGGAGCTGGAAGAAATGGGTTCACTTCTCACTCTTGGTCTAAGTGTGTGAACTCAACTGATTGCTGTTACAGCCAGAGAGTGTTCCCCTGTGAAATGGGAATAAAGAGAGATGACATATATAAAAGAGTTTGGTCATGATGCCTAATAAATCTAAGAACTCTTCAGAAATGTAGCAGGAGTTTGGCAGAAGCTGGGACTTCCCTGGTGGTCCAGTGTTTAAGAACCTGCGTGTGCAACTGCTGAAGTCTCCAAGCCACAGCTAAAGGGTCCGTGCTCGGTAACAGAAGATCCTGCATGGTGCAATGAAGGTCTTGTGTGTCGCAACTAGAACCCAATGAAGCCAAATAAATAAGTAAGTAAAGTTGGTGGAAACTGAAGCAAGTGTCAAAGAGGAACAGTTTGTAGCAAGTCCAGAGAGTCAGAGGTACCCCCATGGTTATACTGGGCAGTGTCGTGCATGGCAGCTCTGTAGTGAGGATTCTCTGTGTATTATGAGAATTATGTGTATTATGACACATTTGACCCTATGACGGCTCTAGTAGGCTTGTCTAAGTCACTTGCATCTGAATAACTTTTTGAGTCTTTTTTCCCCCTGCTTCTTTCTTGTTCCAGGATAATGATAGAATGTTAGTTAAACGAGGAGAGGCCTGCCACCTTTTCCCCTGATGTACATGGAGCACCCGCCCTAGGGCCTGGTACATTGCATGGGCTATATTTGTACAGGACATATTGTATTTGGCTCAATGACTGACTCATCTCAGAGGAACAAAAGGATGATTTATTCTTTTCCTTTTATCCTCATATCTTCTTCCTCTCTCCTGCATGTTTGAATGGTCAACCCTGTATATTTAAACTTCTGGACAACTTTGCTTCTGGGGTTGTTTGATGACTTTTTGGTTCACCTCAAAAAAAAAAAAAAAAAGGAAGAAGAAATTGCCAGGTATTCAGAAGAAATTCCTTACCCAGTTTAGTACTTTGGTTTAAAGAAGTAGAACTGGCTTTGAGACATAGATGGGAAGCTAGTAGCAAGTTCTTCCACATCTGTTGGCCCTATCCTACTCCCTGATAGGGCTCTGGTTAGACCAGAGTCTCTGATGGGGTTGGGGACAGGTGAATGCCACTGATCTGGACATAGAGTGCCAGATAGGGTGGCCAGTTCATCCTAATTTGCCTTGGTCTTTCCAGGTTTGAAAACTGAAAGCCTTGCATCCTGGAAACCCCTTCAGTCCTGGGTAAACCAGGACAGTTGGTCACTACTGCCATGTTTCAGGACCTATCATCAGAGATCAACATGTCAAGCTTTCAGGGAAATTAAAATAGAGGAAGTCTTGTTCAGGCTTCGGAATCAGGAGAGTAGGCCTCTGACTGGATTCCATGCCTGCCTGCAAGCAGGCAAGTCAAGCAGCACTTTAGATAGGAAAGGGAGCGGGCTTTGGAATTCTTGAGCCCCTGGAGGTTTGGCCAACCCCAGGGTCTAACAAAATCCTATGACTAATAAGGTAAAACAAATGGAATGGCAAAAAGCTTAAAGTAAAACCAGAGGTGCATTTTTGCACACAGACTGATGATATCAGTTCGCAGCCTGGGATTTTAAGCGGGAGCCCTCAAAACTACAATTCGAAGTTTCACCCATGAGGTGGATGCACTGCCCAAGACCCTTTCCCAATTGGGACCCCAGATTGCTGTTAACAAGGGACTTCCCAGTGCTGTTTAATTCTGCATTGAATGTGATGTACGTGCTGTTACTTCTCTCTATTGTTTCTATTTCTTTTCTTTTAATGACCGTATATTGAAATTAAGTCAAATAATTTTCTATAAAAAGTTGAAATTGTTTATATGTGTAATGAGTAATTTCTTTTATTAACAAATCCTTCAACCCTAAAATGAAAGTAAAACTTTAAGCAAAACACAAGCATAGCTGGGAGAAATGGAACCTTCTACATTCAAAGGACCCTGAGGGCTCAGATGTTAAGAAGTCAATCTGCTGAGATGAACGAAAGAATAGAGATCTTTCCCCTTTCCTCTGGATGCTCCAGTCTTCTGAGATTCTGAATGTTCCTATGAAGGGGCAGCTCTTCCACTGATCTTCATCTACCCCCACCGATGACAGAGAATTCATTTCTTGTTTACTAGCAAACATACAGAAGGAGATTTAATTAGACTTGGAAAAGGAGGGCAATGTGATGTTTCTTCTATCTTAGGAGATGAGCAAATTCATATTAGTTACCCAAGACTTGCCCAAAGGCCCAGAGCTAAATAGTGTAGACTCACTACTTGAATAGAGCTCTATCTGGCCCAAATGTTGGTTTTATTTCCATTCTACAGCATCTTAGGAGATATTGAATGAAACACTGAATGAAAAGAAAAGCAACAATTTGTCCCTTCAAGTGGACTTTTAGACATGCTCTCATTCATAACTATCTTTTTCTTTGTTTCATTGGATTGATTTGATTTAGCCTCTACAGCACGTTTCCCCTTCTTTCCCAGTACAAATTTCTCAGTCTGACATTCAAGACTACTGGCTTTAGCTCTCAGTTCAGTTCAGTTCAGTTCAGTTCAGTCGCTCAGTCGTGTCCGACTCTTTGCGACCCCATGAATTGCAGCACGCCAGGCCTCCCTGTCCATCACCAACTCCCAGAGTTCACTCAAACTCATGTCCATCAAGTCGGTGATGCCATCCAGCCACGTCATCCTCTGTCGTCCCCTTCTCCTCCTGCCCCCAATCCCTCCCAGCATCAGAGTCTTTTCCAATGAGTCCACTCTGCATCAGGTGGCCAAAGTACTGGAGTTTCAGCTTTAGCATCATTCCTTCCAAAGAACACCCAGGGCTGATCTCCTTCAGAATGGACTGGTTGGATCTCCTTGCAGTCCAAGGGACTCTCAAGAGTCTTCTCCAATACCACAGTTCGAAAACATCAGTTCTTTGGCACTCAGCTTTCTTCACAGCCCAACTCTCACATCCATATATGACCGCTGGAAAAACCATAGCCTTGACTAGACGGACCTTTGTTGGCAAAGTAATGTCTCTGCTTTTCAATATGCTAGCCTACCTTTTTGGAGGTACTGCCCTGACATCTTCCATGTATCCTGTGCTTCATTCAGGCAGTTCTCTTCACACTTTCCCCCTATAAGTATCTTCTGCTGTGCCTATGCCATGGAATGCTCTTTCCCCAACTTCCCTTATCAAGATCCTACTATCCTTCAAATTCCCAGGAAGACTTCCTTGATCCTTCCTTTCTGATATCCTGAGTTAAACATGCCCTCATTCACTTAATGCCATAATAACTCATTCTGCTTACTAGAGGGTTCCTTGAAGGCAGATTATTTTTTAAATAATCTCCAAGATACCTTAGAACAGCAATCTGTACATAGTAGGCACTCTATAAATACTTGTTGAAATGCAGTTCAGAGAGTTGAAGGGAATTTAGATTTTCCCTGGTGTATGACTTAGAATTGGGACAAAAGCAACTTTGCTGAAGTATGTTTGAGAAAAATCAGGTGGGGAAAAACAGATAATAGAAACAGAAGTGAGAGAGTGAGGCCAACAGCCCATTTCATTCTAAGAGTGTCCCCGAAAGTCTCAGAAGGAGCCAGAGATTGATCTCTCTGACCTTCCTCCAAGTGTCAGGACACACCTCCCTGTGGGTGGGAGCCTATCCAAGGCTCTGCTTCCAGCCCGCAGTTGACCAGGGAAAGCAGTCAATCAGAGAATGCGCTGAATCTGACCTCCTGGCTGCTGAATTCACCGAGGTCTGAGCTTCAAAGTGCTGCAGATGTCAGTTATATAAAGCTGTATGGCATGTTCTTCTCTCCTGTGGTGAGGGGAGGGTACTGGGGGGAGGATGAGGATGGAGAGCAGCTATCAGCCCAAGAGAACTGCTGCAACAGCTAGGGTTCTGCCTTCCCTCACCACACACATCTCCTCCAAATGTGCCCTTGATGTTGCATTCTCCAACCCAAACAAAAAACCTGGAGAAGAAATGATTTTGTGGCTAGCTCTGTTTTCAATACCGTGGAACATTTGCCGGCATGGTGATCCATCACCAGACCTTTTTTTTTAACCTTGCAAGATGGCCACTTGTCTTTTTAATCGGCATGTTTGCATCCATGTTGCTACCTTCTCTCAAGGCCAAGTTTTCTTTCTTTTCCTTTTCCCCCGATTTATGCCATCTGTACCATATTTCTTTAGAGTTTTTCTTCTCTAATCCCCTCTTTAGTGCCAGGAGAAGTCATTACCAATAGGCTGGAGAGATTCCGAAGCTTGATGCACAGAACTGGCTGAAAAAAATCTCAAGAACATCACACACATTCTGGAAGTTTTGCTCTTTCGTATTTGTAAGTGGGCACGTAGCATGTGCTGTGTGGAAAGTTGAGGCTCACAATTCATCAGAGACTCATGGGCTACCTGCTCTTAGAACTGGATCAGTGTAGTCCCTGCTGCCATCCGAAGTCCTGGAGATGAGATATCCCTGGGGATGTGAGGTGGCCAGGCCTAGGAATCACAATTCCACTGAAGAGAAATAAAATCCTCACTCTTTTCTCAGGTGTTGAACTCTGTCTTAAGGCAGCAGCTGTGAAATCTGTGAAGCTTAAGGGTCATCGCCATCTTAAGAGAGTGCGGAGACTTCCCTTTTCCCTCTTAAACTGTCCTGTGGGAGACAGAAAGAGGCTGAGACTGCGATGCAGACTCCCACCAAGCAGCTCTGTTATCTTGGACAAGTCACTTAAAATCTCTGGATCTTAATTTCTTTATTCATAAACCGTTAGAGTTGGAAAAGCACATGATTCTATATTAGGGGGTCTATATTTCATGGAGTTCTCTCAGCTATTGGGATTCCATTAGGATGAAAAACAGGGTCTAAGAACCGGAATCCAAAGTTTTACAGAGCTTAAAGGAGCTTGTACATTTTTTTTTTTTCCGTTTCCTTTTCTCTGCACTTTCATGCATTTCTACTTCTTGCTTCCAACTGGGAGAATCAATTCTATGACCACATAAAAGTCTCCTTAGACCCAGTATCTTAGGCTACTTGGGTAGTTCATAAAAGACGACTGAAGTTTTAGCTCTGTCTACATGAGGCTCCCAGGCCAGACTGGAACTGAATGTTCTAATTTGTATTGAATTATTTGCCAAGCAAATATGAAGCTCTTTTGATGTAAACAGGAATATTCACACCAACATGGTCCTAGCAGCAGGCAGGCAGGCCAGATCCAACTTGGATCCCGCCTGCTTCCAGTAGCTCTGTGTTACTATTGATGTAAGTTAGTCCAGCTTGATCCGTGGGCTGTTCGAGGTTCGCCACCATTGGTTTTCAGTGTATTGTGTCAAAGGCCAGGGCTGCAAGATGCCTGACTTTCTGAAAAAGGATGAAATCTGAAAAAGGCTCTGTCTGGGCATTCGAATGCTTAGCATGTTTTTAAGCATGATGTGAAGATGGGTGGGAGTCTGGAATTATAGTCAGAGAATCAATCAGAGTTTATTGAGAACCTTTTGTAGGTGCTGGGGATATAGCATTGATAATGTTTCTTGAAGTGCTATTTTTGCCCTTTTCAAGTTTTCCCAAACAGTCTAGATTTTCAGTGAATTTTCTCAAGCATACTGGTTACTGTTCTACCTATATTAGGGTAGAGGAAAGGAAAGCAGCTTTCCTTTCTAGAATTTCCAGGAGTTCCTTACAAGGATTTGCTAAGGTTGCTGTTTAACAAACAACTGATATCCGAGTTTGCTTAGGGGTTCCAGGTGTCCATGTTTCTCTTTACATAATTCCCAAGACCTTCTTTCCAACTGAAGCGTGGAAAGTACACAAGTCAGTTTTTTAAAATCCCCAAATATAAAATGAAGTAAGTAGTCCTTGGTATATTATGGAACACCTAATAGACACAAGTTGGCCCTCTGGGGCATTTGGGAACAGATTGATGTTGATGCTAATGGTAGCATATCTATATCTTGGGAACTGGGCTCCCTAGAGACCTCCTGACTAAGGGCTGCCTGGGCTCAGAATCTGCCCTGACATTCTGGCAGAGGTGCTAAAGAGAAGCTGTCTCTCACTCTGAGGTTTTTCAGTCCATAAAGCAGCAGCAATTTTGTTGTGGAAGACCCCGGCAGAAACAGCATGAGAAAATTGAAAACACATAAGCACATTTGCCGGGTTTAATAGCCCTGCTCAGGCTCTCCATCTCCGGTACCTTAGGCATAAATTGCTGACCTCTATTTAATTTTCTGAACTGCAAGAATTATGGGCCCAAAGTTCAGTGAATTGGAAGAGGTAAGCTTTTATGCCTCTGAGCCAGCTTCCCCATAAGCATTAAGTCTACAAATAAAAGCAACATTTCTATTTATACTTCCTGGGGTTTGTGTATCAGAGAAGCCAAGCACATCCCTGCAGCTAGGCGAAGGTGACTGCATGGTCAAATCTCTGTCCAGGTAGTGCGACGGAGCCTTCCAATTTGGGCCAGAGGAAACAACCAGAGCAGATGGACAAGAGATATTAAAAATAACACACGCAATTTCATTCGGAAAAGGGCACCTGCTCAAACAGTGACTGATTTACTCGCAGCGGTGTTTGTTTGATTCTCCTTCTGGCCACTGGTGACAAATGTGTACTAGGGGAAGTCTTACGTCCAGACCCTTCCTGGGCACTCACCTTTAATGGTGGCCAAGGGCCCAAAGGGCAACCAGCTTCCTGTGCCCACCTGGCCGTGGGTCAACACAGCGTCACCCTCTCGTTCCGGACACGCAAGAGCGTCATTCTGGCCACCGCGCACGCAGGTGATCCAAACACCCACGTCATATTTTCTTCATGGCCTCGCCTGACTCTTTCTGCTCCATGCTCCCTGGACCCATCTTAGCCTCTGTTTTTGTCTCCATCTCTGGTGCCCAGCATCAGCATCATCACTTGACTTCACACACGTGTATTGAACATTGCCCACCAGCCAGGGGTGGGGGCTACCCCTGATAGACTAGAAGCTTCTCTGCTCACCCCAATATCCTCTCAACTAGGGGGATCAACTCAGATTTGTCCTTGGCAATAATATAGGTGATTCACAGTGAAGTAAAGCTCCGCTTTGTGAAATTTGTGTTTGATTTCCCACTAGTGCTTCTTTACATGCCGTCTGCCTTTCCTCAGGGTCATTCATTACTTGCTTCTTTCCCCAAACCATTCCTCCTGTTCCTGTCAAGGCATCGACTTTCTGCTCCTTTCCTTCTGCATGTGTGGTACAAGCAGATTCTCAATCCAGTTGCAAGTAAACCTATCTGGGGAACCCCTTTCTAGGGATGAGCTTTGTATATCATGTTGTCTAGAGCTTTCTGAAAATAACACCTCAATTCTAAAGTGTAATTCAAATGGTAAAAATGATAGCCATCTTGGCAGGCTGCTAGGCAGTTATTTTGGGTGAAGCGGTGACTCTGCTTGCAATATTCCCTGGCTCTATCCATAGGTTCTGCCTTGGCAAGGAGGTAGGTCAGGGACACCATCATCTTAAGCCATTTTATTCAAGTCAAGTGCAGGGTCCTGGACCACTAATAGGCCTGCAGCTGCGGAAGATATAATGTGGTCAGTCTTTTGTTTCTTTAAACCACTCGAGTTGGAGCTATTTGTTATTTGACTGTAGTGATAGTTTCCTTGTTTTCCTCTGAGCAACCGGCCCGAGTTGAGTAAGCCCGTTTTGCACTGCCTCCCTGCCTGCTTCTCTAGCGATGCTCAGACCTTCCTAAACATGTCACAAAGCACTTTCTTCTAAAGACTTCTGCTTGGGTCCGTGGCAGCACTTTTCAAACTCATATGTGCCTATCTCCCGGAGATCTGGTTAAAATGCAGGTCCCTGGATAGTTTTCACCAAACTCCCAAATGTTTCTTGATGGTGCTGGTTCCTAGAGCTGGCTTTCAGCAGAGTAGGTCTAGACCTTTGCTGTCCAGCATAGCACTCATTGGCTGTATGTGGCTACTGAGCTTTGGGATGTGACTGGTTCAAAGACGTGCTATAAGTGTAAAATACACACCAGATTTTGGAGACTTAGTATATAAAACAAGAATGTAAAGAAGTCTCAGAGATAATTTTTAAAAATAATGTTGGTTTAGATTTTGAAATTATAGTATTTTGAGTATATTTGATTCCATAAAACATATTCTTATTTATTTCACCTTTTAATTTTTACTTTGTAAAAAGAAACATGGATACAAGACAATTTTAAATGACATCCAGCTTGTGTTACATTTCTGAAGGACGGTGTCTGACCAGAGAACCATGCAGCAGAAGACAGATGAATTGCCAATTTGAGCTCTGGTCATCTCCTTGCATTTTCTGTCCTGCAGCCCCAGCATATTTAATTGCTATTAGCTCCCTGTATAGCTTGCCTTGCTTCTAACATTAGGATCTAGGTTGATTTCTTATTTCTGGGTGTTCTCTGGGCCCAACCTAATTACTCACTATTCTCACAGTTCTGACTTCCCTCTCAATCTCCATGATTCGTCACTTCCCAAAACTGCAGCAAGATGGTGGCTCAACCCTGTCCAGATTGGAAGAATCATTCCTGCTGAGAACAAGGGAAGAACATGTTGTAAGTATAAAACTGCCTTTAGATAAGAGAAAAATAATAAAAGAAGGAACACTTTTGAACGTCCTTGATGACTTCAACAGATAGAATGGATTCACAATTAGAAGGAGGTTATTTTATTTAGGATTGTTGACTGAGAAAAGCCTGTTTCAATGCATGCTGTGGCTTAACTGAATCTGCGTTTATAGTGGGTGTGTGCACAGGAGAAGCAGTCCCCACACTGGGGCTAATCTCTGGGAGTAGCAAGTGTTCTCTAACTCAGCTGCCTTCTCCCAAACTAAGACTCCTGAAGCAGACATGCAGTGATGTGACTCTGAGGAGGTTTAGAAAGAAGTATGAAGGAGAAGACGGAGAGTTAACAAACAGTTGGGATGGAAATGATTTGCTCTGGGCATCCTGTTTGAAATTACAGTGAAATCTTTTGTAAATTGCTAAATTTCTTGCTTTTGGGGTGCAAAAGGATCTGAGATTGCTCTTTACCATGTTCCTCATACTCCTGTTACCATTCTCAAGATCGGAGGGAGACTGTAGAAGGCTGTGATAAAGAGTGGAGAGGAATGGACCCGCTTGCCACAGGGTAGAGAAAAACAGGAAGAATGAAATGATAAAGAGGTAAAGGGTCAATGAATAAAATATGAGAAAAGATGTTAGGAGAAAGAAGCATGCCCTCTTCCAGTTTCCTCCACATTGCTGGCTGGAATGTAGATGTGATGTCTGGAGCTCATGTAGCCATCTTAGACTTTGAGGCAGAACATGTTGATATTGTGAAGCAACAAGAGAGAAGGAACCCCATTCTTTTATGACTGGGGAGCCCATACTACGCTATTTTGCTGACCTCCAGATTTCATTTTCATAAGAGCTGAATTAAAAATCTTCCATCTGGCTTAATCTACTATTCTTCAGAATTGTGCTTTCTCACAATTAAGCTAATTCTCCTGAGCACTGAGGCATGGAATGTATATAACTTGGGGAAACGAGCACAGTGGCCTACAGGCACATGAGAAAACGAGGGGCTAGTGTTGGGGTTTCTTATGAGAGCAAAGCATGTTAGGGGAGACAGAGAAGAGCACCAGGCTGGAGAGAGAGAGTGTAATTGGGGCCAGGGAAACAGCACCCACAGCAGTAACAAGAATGGGATCAGACAGACCAGGATTTTAGCGCCAGCTATGTCACTTACTAGCTTTGTGACCTCAGAAACATGCATTATGTCTCTGAGTCTCATTTTTCTCATATATACTTCGGGGATAAGAATCATCCTTGCTTTTTAGATTTTTGTGAAGAATCAATGAGAAAATGCACATAAAGTGCTTGCATAGTGCCTGGCACAGAGTGAATGCCACCTGTTATTATTTGAAAGAGAAGGCAGGAAGCCCTGAGGACACATTCCATCTAGTGCTTTTGATTTTGAAGGTCTCCTACAAGCACTCTTAGGACCTAGGACTGTAAAGTCCCTGTGGGAACATATAAGACTAGAATCTAAGTTGATGGAAGAAGGGCTCGTCACTAATTAAACTAATTAACCATTCATCAGAGCAGCCTGTGGGGTAATACTGTCATGGTATCTCCACTCACAAGAAAAATAATAGCATCATTAGCAGCAACCTGTCAGGGAAATAAGGCAAAAAGTTCTGAAGCAGTAGCCACCTGCTCGGTTTGTCTAATACTTTTCTTTCTCTGGGAAGAACAGCAGGTTGTGAGAAAGATGTTTTGCCTGTGACAGTTACAGAGGGCAGGACAGGGTTGGGGGGGAACCTTCTTGTGCTCCTCTAAAGAGTAATGATTATAATAGTAACAGTAACATTAATACATTAATAATAATGGTGTATCCGTTATCTATTGCCACAATGATGCTACATAAGAAACAATATTATAACAAACAAAACCGCAGTGGCACACAATGATACAGATTTCTGTATCTCAGGAGTTTGTGGAATTTAGTTGATTTCACCTGGCTGATGTCTGCTAAATTAGTTCATGCTTTTGAGGTTAGCTGCAGTTTGGGTGCGTGCTCTGTGGCTCTAGGTTAGATTTGCTTATGTATGCGGAGTTGGCTAGGACTGCCTGGTCTAGAATTGGCTCAGTCAGGATGATTGAGAGCACTCTTGCTGGTTTCCTAGTTCTCATCCTCCAGCAGCTCAACTTCTGTTTTTAAGGATACAGCGGAGCAGCAAGGTCAAGTACATCCAAACAGGCAAATCATCCTCTACTTGGTATTATTCACCAATATTCCACCAGCCAAGCCTGGAGCCAGTGTGGGAGGGTCCCACTGAAACAAAAATAGGAAAGAATAAGGAGCTGGGTGTTGACCAATGGCAGCAAGTGTTGTTAATAGTAACTGATGTTGCAAACATGCAGTCTACATTGACACTGCTAAGCTCTGTTCATTATTATCTCATATAATCTGCCTCTACCCCTAGAAGGAGGTACAAGCATCATCCTGATTTTGTAGATGAACAACAGAGGTACAGAGAAGTTATGGATTTAGTATTTAGTGGAGCTAGGCTTTGGGGCTTCCCTGGTGGCTCAGAGTAAAGAATCTGCCTGCAATGCAGGAGACCTGAGTTTGATCCCTGGGTCTGGAAGATCCTCTGGAGAAGGGCATGGCAACCCACTCCAGTATTCTTGTCTGGAGAATCCTCATGGACAGAGGAGCCATGTACAGGCCATGGGATTGCAAAGAGTCGGACATGACTGCGTGCACACACACACACACACACTAAGCTAGTCGTGGACCTCTCGTACTTAACTCTGAAGCCCATGCATTTAACTTCTGTACCACGCTGCTTCCATTCATGACCATGTTAAGGTATAGCTCATTTTCTGGGAGTTTCTTTTTAAAGGGATGTTTATAGATTTCTCTAGATCTGGTTGAGAGTGAGGGGAAAGCATGTTGTAGAAATAAGTTATAGTCTGATAGCTCCTTTGCTTTGAGTTCACTTTATACAGATTCAATTCTGCTCCCCAGTGGTGACTCAGTGGATTTCCACTGTCCCTCCAAGGCAGTGGGCAAGACTTAGACTTAGAAAATGCAGAAGTCTGAATGTTGCCATCCATGCTGTACCATCTTACACTTGGTGATTATTATCTTGGGACTTAAGTTATTCCTATGCCATTTCATCTAGCATATACTTTAAGTGGTTCTATAAATACAAGAGGGGCTCAGTTCTATACTCTGACATTTTAAAGTTCTGCATATCTGCCTAGTGATCAGATATTGGCTTATAAAACTGGAAAACACCTTGCACTTTGTTCATGCGCCAAGTTCTGTGTCTTATTCTCCTTCTTTGCTCAGTACTTAAGGAGCCACATCTTTTTTTTTTTCATTGAAAAAAGAGAGAAGATGATCATTTAAAAGCAGAGGAGGTATGCTGTGTGTACATGTGTATGATGCTATAATGTCTTGATATGGCTAATCAATGAATAAAAGTAATTTGAGGAAGATTTAAGTTCAGCATTTCTGCAAATGTGAGAGAGACAACTCTTCAATTTCTCTGTGAAATTACCTCCTGAGACACCTTGATAAGGGACTCTGGTTCTGTTCACCTCATGCATATGAAAGCCTGGTCAACACAAACAGAGTAAGCAGCCGTGCCCTAGGGCCATTCATCTTTGGCTGTTGATGCCGTGACCTCTGAGATCCTGACCCTGCTGCTTAGACCTGTAGTGTGACCCTGATCACCCTGCCTTTTCACCTCCTGGCTGCCTGGACCTCTGCTGATTCTTTCACCTCTTCCCCTCCTCATGTTTCACGGATTCCTTCTTCCTACTTGAGTCCCAAGTCCTGAATCCAACCGTTCAGCCCAGGCCTACTTCTTTCTTTCCTCTGAGGAAGGTTCTTGCCTCAGCTCTGTTTATTCTTCATCTCAACACATTGACTCAAAGCACCGTGGTCTTGCTTGGATCTCATTATTTCTCATCCTCCCATCCCAACACTTCGCTCTACTCACATAGACTCCCAAGTGACAGGATTCCACTTCTAAATCTCCTCCCTCCTTTTCCAGCCCCAACCCATAGAGCCAGGACAAAACCTAGGATGGTCAGTCTTCACTTGTCTGGAACATGTATTAGCTGTCAGACTGAGCCAAGCACTTTACAGTCATTCTTTTGTTATTTTTTAATATTTACTTATTTATTTGTTTGATTGCATGAGGTCTTAGTTGTGGCATGTGGACTTAGCCAGCCTGCGGGCGCGTGGGATCTTTGTTCCCGGACCGGGGATAGAACCCATGTCCCCTGCATTGCAAGGAAGATTCTTAACCACTGGACCACCAGGGAAGTCCCAGTCATCTTTTTGTTTAATCCTCACAACAATGTATGTAGCAGGTACTGTGGTAATTTTTCCACTTTGTAAAAGTGGAAATCAAGACAGGGAGGTCAGGACATTTATCTAAGTTCACACTGGTACTGAATGATGATGCCAGGCTTCTGAGCCACGTCTGGTTAACTCCAGAGCCTGTGCTTGATTCGCTATATTCTCTTCCAGATTTCTTCCTGAAGCCAAATCAGGCTGTTCACCACTCCATTTTTGGGTCAATTTTGCTCTTCTTCAGTCCCTTCCTCTACTCCCCCTCCCCATAGTCCATGCTAGTCCAAGTTCCCTAAGCAAAATTCACACCCATGCGATCTCTTTTCAAAATCCCTCTGCCTTATCCCTAGACAGTATTTCACAAATTTAAGCCAGCTATGAATCCTGCTTCCAGCTCTTCAATCATGAGTCTTTGAAAGAGATAAAAGAGGCCAGCAGAGATTCTGGTTCTGAAAATCTTACAGTCTGTTTTTGCTTGGCCTCACAGGTTTAAAAAGTTTTGGTTAAAATTATGGCTGTTTACATAACCTTTACAGATTATCCTTCAGATTCTTGAAGAGACTTCAGTCATCTCTGAATCCTTTTTCTTTCACCTACATCCTAATGGCCTGGTGGGTTCTGAGGCTTACATGGTGATGAATGAAATTGGGATTTGAGTTTAATAGGTGCTAAATAAAGAACTTTTATTTCCCTGCTGGATAAGCCCCCTACCCCACCCTCTCAGTTCAAATGCTTGTGTGCTGCTCTAACCAGGCAGAGAAGAGCCATTCTGATGGCAGAGCTAGAGGGCTCAAGAGTTGTGCCAGTTTTCTCATCTGGCTTTCTGGGTTGGTATGGAGCGCAGGGCATGCACTGAGTTTGGCTGTACTGCTCTGGGCCTAGACAAGGAGGAGGTGGCCAGAAGCGGGTGGGAGGCAGTGAGAGGGAACTGCAGGCTCAGCATGGTGGCCTGACTGTGGGAGCTGCAGATGCCGCCACGCTCAGCAGGGCAGATCCCTTGCACATGGCCTTTATTTCTGCTCAGTTCTGCAAAGGTTTACCCTGGCTTCTATTCTATTGTCTAGGCTCTGTCCTAGGTTATAAAGACACAGGGCTGAATGAGAAAAGGCCCATGAGCTTAAGCAGCTAATAGTCTGAGGCAGAAGGAAGACATAGCTAGAGAGAGAAATGTCTGGGGTGTTGCTTATGACTCTAGCCGAGTACTGTGTGGGTTTTTCCTCATAAGATACGCGGCATGTGTTGAGCTGGTGGAGCAGAGATTTGTGCACTTGGAAGTGAGTGCTGCTGCTCTAATAAATCTCTTCCTTTACCGAACAGAGATTTCTTTAGACACCTGATCTCCTACCCTTCATTCCACTTGGACTCCATGTGGGTCCTGCTCCATTCTCAAGAGACCTCATGTCAGGCAGGGAGTCAGAGAACATTCTGGTTTTGGCCATGCTTTAAAAAAAATTTTTTCCAGCTTTATTGAAGTTTAATTGATAAATAAAACTTATATATATTTAGGGTATAAAATGTGATAATTTACTGTACATGCACATTGCAAAATGATTTAAAAATCAAGTTAATTAACACATCTATCACCTTACTTGTACCCTATTTTAGGGAAAGGGGGATGAGAATGCTTACTATCTACTCTCTTAGTAACTTCCAGTCTACAATATATTATTATTAATTATAGTCAGCATGCTGTACATTAGATCCTGGAAAATACTCATCTTTTTTGGTACCCTTTGACCAACATCTTCCCACTTACCCTACCCCCAACCCCTGGCAACCACAGTTCCTCTCCGTGGTTCTACAAGTTAAACTTTTTTAGATTTTGTATATAAGTTGAGATCAGACAGTATTTATCTTTCTCTCTCTGACTTCTTTCACTTAGCATAGTGTCTTCCAGGTTTATCCATCCATGTTGTTGTGAATGGGAGAGTTTCCTTCTTTCTCACAGCTGAGTTATATATATGTGTGTGTGTGTGTGTGTGTGTGTGTGTGTATAACAATACATATGTATGTGTATTGTTATTTCGTTACTCAGTCATGTACAACTCTTAGCAATCCTATGGACTGTAGCCTGCCAGGCTCCTCTGCCCACGGGATTCTCCTGGCAAGAGTACTGGAGTGAGTTGCTATTTCCTTCTTCAAGGGTTCTTCCTGATCCAGGGATTGAATCTGTGTTTCCTGCACTAGCAGGCAGATTCTTTACCACTGAGCCAGTAGAGAAGCCCGTATATGTATATACATATATAATATATATAATATACACAATATTATATAATACATAATACATATATATAATATACATATATATACATGCATATATTTTATATATATATATATATATGGGCTTCCCAGGTAGCACTAGTGGTAAAGAACCCATCTGTCAGTGCAAGAGATGTAAGACATGAAGGTTCAATCCCAGGGTTAGAAAGATACCCTGGAAGAGAGTATGGCAACCAGCCTCAGTATTCTTGACTGGAGAATTCCATGGACAGAGAAGCCTGGTGGCTACAGTCCATAGGGTCACAAAGAGTCGGACACAGATGAAGTGATTTACTGTGTGTGTGTGTGTGTGTGTGTGTGTGTGTGTGTATTTATATATACATACTTATCAAAGATTAATACTGTGTCAGTTGCTTCATTTGCAAAGATTTTCTCCCATTCTAAGGGTTACCTTTTCATTTGCTGTGCTTTTTTTTTTTAAAGCTCTTATTTTCAATTAAGTTTCTTTTGTTTCTTTTTGTTTTTATTTCCATTACTCTAGGAGGTGGGTCAAAGAGGATCTTGCTGTGATTTATGTCAGAGTGTTCTGCGAATGTTTTCCTCTAAGAGGTTTATAGGTTCTGGTCTTACATTTAAGTCTTTAATCCATTTTGAGTTAATTTATGTGTGTGGTGTTAGTAAGTGTTATAATTTCATTCTTTTGCATGTAACTATTCAGTTTTCCCAGCACCATTTATTGAAGAGGCTATCTTTTCTCCCTTGTATAGTCTTGCCTCCTTTGTCAAAAATAAGGTATTCATAGATACATGAGTTTGTCTCTGGGCTTTCTGTCTTCTTCCTTTGAGCTATATTTCTGTTTTTGTGCCAGTACCATACTGTCTTGATTACTGTAGCTTTGTAGTATAATCTGAAGCAAGGCAAGTTGATTCCTCCAGCTGTTTTTCTTCCTCAAGATTGCTTTGGCTCTTCAGGATATTTTGTGTTTCTATACACATTGTAAAATTTTTTGTTCTAGTTCTGTGGCAAACGCCATAGGTAATTTGGTAGAGATAGTTCTGGATCTGTAGATTGCCTTCGGTAGTATAGTCATTTTCACAATATTGATTCTCCCAATCTAAGACCATGACATATCTCTCCATCTGTCTTTGGCATCTTTGATTCCTTTCATCGGCGTCTTGTAGTTTTCTGCACACAGGTCTTTTGTCTCCTTAGGTAGCTTTATTCCTAGGTATTTTATTCTTTTTATTGCAATGGTGAATGGGATTGTCTCCTTAGTTTCTCTTTCTGATTTTTTATTGTTAGTGTATAGGAATGCAAGGGATTTCTGTGTATTGATTTTGTATCCTGTGACTTTCCTCATTTCATTGATTAGCTCTCACAATTTTCTAGTGGTATCTTTAGGATTTTCTATGTACAGTATTATGTCATTTGCAAACAGTGAGAGTTTCACTTCTTTTTTTCCAGTCTGAATTCCTTTTATTTCTTTTTCTTCTCTGCCATGGTTAGGACTTCCAAAATGATGCCAAATAATAGTGGTGAGAGTGGGCACCATTGTCTTATTCACGATATTAAAGGAAGTACTTTCAGTTTTTCACTCCTGAGAATAATGTCTGCTGTGGGTTTGCCATATATGGCCTTTGTTATGTTGAGGTAGATTCCTTCTATGTATATTTTCTGAAGAGTTCTTTTTTTTTTTATGTTGAATTTTATCAAAAGCGTTTTCTATATCTATTGAGATTATCATATGATTTTTATCTTTCAGTCTAATATGGTGTATCACATTGATTGATTTGCATATATTGAGGAATCTTTGCATCCCTGGGATAAACTCCATTTGATCATGGTATATGATCCTTTCAAAGTGTTGTTGGATTCTGTTTGCTAGTGTTTTGTTGAAGCTTTTTGCATCATGTTCATCAGTGATATTGGCCTGTGATTTTCTCTTTTTTGGTGTGATATCTTTGGTTTTGGTATCAGTGTGATGACAGTCTTACAAAGGAGTTTGGGAGTGTTCCTCCATCTGTAATTTTTTAGGAGAGTCTGAGAAGGATAAGCATAAGCTCCGCTCTAAACGTTTGATAGAATTTGCTTGTGAAGCCATCTGGTTCTTTTGATCTGGTTCTTTGCTTTTTATTTTGGGGAGATTTTTGGTCACAGTTTCAATTTCTGTGGTCTGATCATAATTTCTATTCCTTTCTGGTTCAGTCTTAGAAGGTTCTACTTTTCTAAGAATTTTCCCATTTCTTCAAGGTTGTCCATGTTACTGGCATATAGTTATTCATACTAGTCTCTTATGATACTTGGTATTTCTAGGTTGTCTATTTTAACCTCTCCTTTTTCATTTCTAATTTTATGATTTGAGTCTTTTTATGCTTATTTGTTTTTTTGATCAGTCTGGCTAATGGTTTGTCAATTTTGGTTATCTTCTCAAGGAACTGCTTTTAGTTTTATTAATCTTTGCTATTGTTTTCTTCATTTCTTTTTCATTTATTTCTGCTATGAACTTCATGATTTCTTTCCTTCTACTAACTTTGGGAAGTTTTTTGTTCTTCTTTTTCTAGTTGCTCTAAGTGTAAAGTGATGTTGTCTACTTGATGTTTTTCTTGCTTCTCGAGGTAGGATTGTATTGCTGTAAACTTCCCTTTTAGGACTGCTTTTTCTGCATCCCATAGACTTTGGGTTGTCATGCTTTCATTATCATTTGTATCTAGGTGGTTTTTTATTTCCTCTTTGATTTCTTCAGTGACATCTTTGTTATTTGCAAGTGTGTTGTTTAACCTTCATGTGTTTGTGTTTTTAGAGTTTTTCTCCTATAATTGATATCTGATCTCATAATATTGTGGCCAGAAAAGATGCTTGATATGATTTCAGTTTTCTTAAATATACCAAGACTTGATTTGTGACTTAAGATATTATTTATCCTGGAGAATGTTCAGTGTGCACTTGAGAAAAAGTATATTCTGATGCTTTTGGATGGAATGCTTTGTAGATATAAAATAGGTCCATTGGGCATAATGTGTCATTTAAGGCTTGTGTTTCCTTATTAATTTTCTGTCTGGATGATCTCTGGGCTAAGTTGGTTGTTAAAGTCCCCTACTATACTATGTTGCTGTCAATTTCCCCTTTTATGTTTGTTACCATTTGTCTAATGTATTGAGGTGCTCCTATGTTGGGTGCATAAGTATTTACAATTGTTATGTCTTCTTCTTGGTTGATCCCTTGATCATTTTATAGTGTCTTTCATTGTCTCTTGTTTTATTCTTTATTTTAAAGTCTATTTCATCTATGAGAATTGCTACACTGCCTTTCTTTTGATTTCCATTTGCATGGGATATCTTTTTCCATCCCCTTACCTTCAGTCTGTATGTGTCTCTAGGCCTGAAGTGGATCTCCTGTAGTATCCATTCAGTCAGTCTCTGTCTTTTGGTTGGAGTGTTTAGTCTATTTACATTTAAAGTTATAATTGACATTTATGTTCCTATTAGCATTTTCTTAATTGTTTTGGGTTTGTTTTTGTAGGTCTTTTCCTTCTCTTGTATTTCTTGCCTAGAGAAGTTCTTTTAGCATTTGCTGTAAAGATACTTTGGGGATGCTGAGTTCTCTTTAACTTTTGCTTGTTTGTAAAGCTTTTTGTTTTTCCATAAATTTTGAATGAGATAATTGTTAGATAGAGTAATCTTGATTGTAGGTTTTCCCTTTCATTACTTTAATTGCACCCTGGCACTCTTTTCTGGCTTGCAGAGTTTTTGCTAAAAGATCAGCTGTTAACTTTATGGGGATTCCCTTGTATGTCACTTATCCATTCTTCTGCCTCAGTTATTCTGCTATTGATTCCTTCTGCTGCTATTGCTGCTAAGTTGCTTCAGTCATGTCCAATGCTGTGTGACCCCATGAACGGCAGTCCACCAGGCTCCTCTGTCCCTGGGATTCTCCAGGCAAGAATACTGGAGTGGGTTGCCATTAATTCCTTCTAGAGTATTTTTAATTTCAGCAATTGTGTTGTTTGTCACTGTTTGCTTATTCTTTATTTCTTCTAGGCCCTTATTAAATATGTTGAAAGATTCTTCTATTTTTTCCATTCTGTTTTTGAGATTTTTGGATCATCTTAATTATCATTACTCCGAATTCTTTTTTCAGATAGTTTGCCTATTTCCTCTTCATTTATTTGGTCTTGTGGGGTTTTACCTTGTTCCTTCATCTGCACAATATTTTTCTGTCTTTTCATGTTTTCTAACTTATTGTGTTTAAGATCTCCTTTTCCCAGGCTACAGGGTCATAGTTCTTCTTGCTTTTGATCTCTGCTCTCAGTGGGTGAGGATGGTCCGGGGGCTTATGGAGGCTTTGTGTTGGGAGTGACTTGTGCCTGCATTTTTGTGGGAGGAGATAAGTTTTTTCCCTCTGATGGGCAGGACCTTGTGAGGTTGTGTTTTGGGTGTCTCTGGACCACCTGTCTGCTTATGATGGGTTTGTTTTCCTATCTTGCTGGTTGTTTGGGTGAGGCATCCAGCAGTAGGTGCTGCAGGCAGTTGGGTGATGCCAGGTCTTGGATTCAAGTGGAGGCCTTCATGGGCATTCTCACTGATTAATACACCTGGGACTCAGGAGTTTGCTGGTGGTCTAGAATCCTGGACTCTCCACTCCCACCCCAGAGACTCAGACCCAGCATCTGATCGGGGGATCACGATCCCACAGCTGTTTGTCATGGAAATAAAGTGGATTAAAACAAACCAAAGAAACAAAAAAATGAAACCAAGACAAGTGGCAAAAGAAAAGTCAGGCGAATAGAAACAAAAACAAAGGAACACACACAACAAAACCAAAAAAGACCAACAAAGTATAAGAGAGTGACCCAGTGAGCAAAGGAAACCAAACAATCATACCGACCAATTAAAAACAAAATGAACTAAAACAGAAAACAAACCAAAGCAGAGTGCCAGCTGAGAAATGAAGCAAAGAAAACCAGACAAACAGAAATGGTGAAGAAATAGAAAAGCAAAATTAAAGAGCAGTATATAAAAGATCTATGTCTATTAATGAAAAGCTACAAGAAAAGAACCTAAATAAATAAATAAATAACCACCAACAAAACAAACAACCAAAAAAATCTCAAAGAACTGCAGAAAGCCAAAGTAGAAGTAGAAATATGTAAAAGAAATTAAAAATGTTCCCCAAAGCCTAAATAAAAATAGTAATAGTAAAAACAACAACAGAGGAAAAAAAAGAGGAGGGAAAAAAGCCAGAATCAACCACAGAGCAAATCAAAACATGAGAATAATAATAAAGGTTTTCTTTGTGTCCCAGCTATCAGCATCCTTTCCCCCAGCTAGAAGTCAAAGCCCACCTCCGCCTCCCTAGGAGGCCCTCCAGTGCTAAGGAGGGCTGATCTTTGGACCTGCTGCAAGGACAGCTCAGACTTTAATCTGGTCCTATTCCTGTGTGTGCTTGTCTCCAGTGTCCACAGCTCACAGAGCTCTAGAGGGTTTTCTTTTTTGGGTACTCTCATTGTCCTTTTATATATTCCAAAGACACAGAGTCTACCTAGTTGATCTTGTAAATTTAATCTGAAGCTTATTTAGCTGATGGAAAGTTTTTTGCTTCACTTCCTTAGTTGCTCCATACCTGGAGATCAATTGTGATTTTTATGCCCACCTCTGCACGTGGGTCATCCATAGGAGTTTGCTCCTGAGGCTGTTCTGGAGGACGTGGGTCTGCCCCAGAGAGGACCAGATGAGGAGGTGGCATGGCTGCTTGGATTGCAAGGACCCTGGCAGCACCAGGAAAGCCAGAGGCCACCAGCACAGGACATATGGCTTTATCAGGATTCTTTTCTAGCCTCTGGGCGCTTACATTCAAAGGGCTTCCCTGGCTGATCCTTCTCTATTGCTCAGTGCATCAGGCACTCAAAGGGCCACTCTTATTGGGGTCTTTCTTTATTGCTCATCTGCTGGTGCCAGCATGTTGCGGGGAGAGAGGTTACAGTGATGGCTCCAGCCCCTGCCCGTGACTCAGTAGTAGCAGCCTGATTCCACACCCACTTTCCTCCAAAGGCATTCCCCACAATGGATTTCCACCCTCCCATCTCCTCAGGCATTGCCCCCTAGTCAAAAACAGTCCTGGCTACCCCCAGGGATTGCTCTCCCATCCCTGCCTCCAGCTCCCAGCCACTGTGCACACTGGTGGACTTGCATCCCTGTCTTGGGGTATGCAGGGCCATGGCACGGATGGTCTGTGTGGTTCTCACTCCATTCAGATTGTCACAGATCAGCTGCCTCACTCTCTGATAGTCTCAAATGTTTCCCCTCTGTCCCAACCGATTGCCCCGGATGCAGGGGTATCGCCCCTGCTTCAGCTTCCCAACACTCAGCTGCAGGTCTTGTCTTGCTTTCTCTCCTTCTCTCTTCTTTCCTTTATCCTACAGAGCTGTATGTGGATCCACATATTTCTTTCCAGTTGTCATGGACTTCTGCTGGTATCAGCTGGTGTTTTATGAGAACTACTGCATCTGTAGATGTGTTCTTGTTGCATCCACGGAAGGAGATTTGCTCCATGTCCACCTACTCCTCCACCATCTTGTCAACTCTCTGTTCCTAATTATTATGTATTTAACCACTAACATTCTAACCCAACTGAGCTATGTCCTAGAATAATTATTTATTTAAATGAATAAAAACATGAAAGCACATTGATTTATAACAGTGTATAAGTTCCATGTTTACAGCATTCTTTTTCTATTTCTCTATAGCCCACAACATGCTTACCACTGAAAGGTATTTTTCATCCATCATCATGCAGTGGTCCCCTTTACTCATTTCGCCCTCCTCCCAGCCCCTTACCCTCTGCTAACCACTACTCTCTTCTTCGTACTCCCATGCTTATTTTTGTTTGGTTGGGCTTGTTGTTTCATTTTTTTTGTATTTGTTTATTAGTTTTTCATATTCCACATGTGAGTGAAATCATATGATGTCTTTCTCTGACTTATTTCCCTTAGCATAATACCCTGAAGGTCTCTATTTATTTTTAAGTAGAGGGAGCTTAATGGAATGGAGTAAACTGCTACTTGAGCAAGGAGAAGTTCCCTGGAAGATATTTAGAAAGATGATCATTTGACAGAATGTGTTCTATACATCTTTGTGTGTATATGAGATACACACAGTTCAAACCACTATTAAGGAGTATACACTTCAGTTTTATCACCAAATACCATAAAAATTGCAGTTAGAAGCCTCCACATGGTTTCCTTCCTTATGGATGTTGGCAGTATGTCAAGAGCAAATATATATAGAAGGTTCTATTAGATTTGTCTGTATAGTATTTTGGCCTTGAATTAGTCGAGTGGTTCTCAATGGGGGAAGTGCTGCCCCCTAGGGACATTTTGGGAAACAGCGAGGGTGGTTTTGGTGTCACAATGATTGGAGGTTGCTACTGGCATTCAGCGAGTAGGTGCCAGGGCAATGGCACCCCACTCCACTACTCTTGCCTGGAAACTCCCATGGACGGAGGAGCCTGGTAGGCTGCAGTCCATGGGGTCGCTAAGAGTCGGACATGACTGAGTGATTTCATTTTCACTTTTCACTTTTATGCATTGGAGAAGGAAATGGCAACCCACTCCAGTATCCTTGCCTGGAGAATCCCAGGGACGGGGGAGCCTGGTGGGCTGCTGTCTGTGGGGTCGCACAGAGTTGGACACGACTGAAGCGACTTAGCAGCAGCAGCAGCAGCAATAGTGCGCGAATCATCCTGCATCCTGTTTGATTCTTGAACGCCTGTCAAACATTCATGTAGACGAAAAACCCATTTATCGTGATCGGAGTCTAGGAGCTAATTCTATGTTCAATATAAATGCTGACTCACAAAAGTATTTTTTTGTATACTTCAAATATACCCCCCAGGAATGCAACCATTATGGTTTTGAAGGAAGATTGCCTTTTGATTTGTTTGCAAATTTTACCAAGAGTTGTTTCCCGTTTGGGAAAGCCATGCTGTTGATGACAGTGCTGCTTATATTATTGAGTCACCCATACATCCACCTCCATGGTCTGCATTTGGAACCACTACAGTTATGCTGACTCTATGAAGATACTACTTTGCTTTGAATGCAAAATTCAAAATATCAGTATAAAGAAAAACACCTGTAATGTTTGGTGAATATTTTCTTCTCTCTCTCACATCTGAATCTATTCATAAGTAGCTTCAAGCACTTGATTGCTTCATTTTACTTTACTCTCTTAAGGCAGTTGTGTCAGAAATATGTATATATCAAAATTCATTTTACTTCAATGTAAAATATTTTCTTTTTTAGTATAAATAGGACATAAAGTTTTTTAAAATTACGTAAGGTAGGTCATACTATGTTTGGATTTTTAATACAGAATGTTTGCTATAAAAATGAGACTTGTGGGACTGTCAGGAATGGGGATGATAGATTTAGATAGACAAAAGAGCAATTGGGACATATGAAAAGCTTATCTTTTGAGTACGGTGAGAAGCGGCATCAAGATGGGTCATTGGGAGTGATGGTAAGTGTAAGACTTGTAAAGGAGAACATTTGAAGGCATTGACTTCTTCAATAGTACTCATCTTTGTCGAATACTTGGTCTGTGTCAGATACATTGCTGAGAAATGCTCCTTATTACAGCCTCTCGCCAGTGGCACAGCATGCTCTTATCCTTAGTGGTGCCCCTGAGACCTAAACCAGACCACACAGGCCATGCTTGTCATCCAAGCACCTACCCTCTTAACTGTATGTACCACATTAGCTAGAGTTTAGTCTGAAAAAGAGAAACCTGAACTTTTCCTGGCACCTACTGGAAAGGGTCTCTGTTGAATGAGTTGAAGGGCATCTGACAGCTTAGGGGCTCAGCTGGTTTGTGTTCCTGCCTCCAGCTCTGACTGTGATCTATGCAAAAGCTGGGCTGGGCTGTAAGAAGGGTACATTTCCTTTCTCATACACAGGCCCGCTCTCTTTGCTGAAGACATCTGGGGGGCATATCCATTTTGAAATATTTATACATAGACTACATTTTGGCAATTAAATGACATGAATACTGCTCAGTATTTAGAATCTGGGCTAAAACCTGGAGTTCTGTATCAGAGCTGACCTTAACATAGGAAGCACATATTTTATGATAGTTAACAGACCATCAACTAATAGCTGTTATTAGTATTAAAAGTTTGTATCAGTTATAATAAATAGACAACCCAACATTTATCCATCTTGCATGATACCTCCCAGATGGAGTTAATGAGTTGGAGAAGTGACTGGTTTTCCATTTATGGCTGTTCGGTTAAAAGTCCCCTATATTTTCAATGTGAATATGATAGATAGGGTTGGGGGAGGGCAAGGGCAGTGAGAAGAGATACTCACAGGGATGTGTGAATGGTACCTTAGCACTGGCAGAGGTACGGGCTGTACCTGGCTGCTGCTATCAGCAGGGTCATATTTCTTAGAGGCTTTAGACCCTTAACAATGAGAGACTTAAAGGAGAGATCTAAGTCTTCCCTTTACTCCAGAGAATCCACTGGGATGTCCTCAGCAGGAAAAGTCTGGTTTTGGTGTGCTGAGAGTGACAGCATCATCAGTATGTACTTATGTCCTCCATGGAGAGGCAACATAGGATAGTGATGGAGAGCAAGGACTTTGGAGACAGGTAGTTCCTTTCCAGGTGGATAAGTTCAAATAAGTTGCTTGAATTCTTTTACCTTAATTTTTTCACCTAAAAATGGGGATCATAGTGGAGCTATCTCATAGATTAGTTGTTTGATTAAATGAGATAATTTATGTACATTGCTTAGTACATGCTACTTTGAGCACATAGTAGGTACTCAACAGGTATTAGCTGCTACTTCTCTTCATGTGAGCATGAGAATAATAAAAGTACCCCCTCAGAGAACTGTTGTAATATATATAAAGTGGCCAGAACTTTGCCTGCCATATTGTAAGTAATACATGTTAGTTATCACTATTACTATCATTAATACTTTTATTATTACCACTGTGGGAAATTAGCAGACTTTAAGATTCTAGCACAGTATCAAATTTAAAACTTGTTCCTTATAAGTGTTTTCATACTAAAACCATGTGTTCTAATATTTGATTTGCTAAATACATGGTATTGGCTCATGTATTAGAGCTTGAAAACTTCCCACACACTATCCTTGTTTCTGCCTATTGGTGTTCCAGTGGAGTTATTAATACATTTGAATAGATGGTTTTCTTTAAGGACTAAAATAAGTGTCATGTATTCATTGTTACTGTACACTTGAGTCTCCAGGATATTTAGAGAGGTGGGCAATGCCCCCCCCTCCCACTTTTTAATAACTGAGCAAACAAAATCTCAGAAAAGTGTAGGGGTGAAAAATTAGAGAATGTCAAGTGTGACCTGGAAGGGAACTCAGCGTCTCATGTTCCAAGCTCTCATTTTACAGATGGCTCAGAGAAGTTCAACAACTTGCCCAAGGACAGGTAGCTACTGAATGGCAGAGCAGGTCATTGACCAGTGCTCATTTGGGGATTGCTTATTTGATGTGTTAGAATCCTTTGGGTTGATGGAGCTGGGACCAGAAGCCAGCTGTACCCTGTTCATCTTGGTTCCTTAGGATCCCCTCAGCCGGTAGGCAAGGGGATCAGCAGAGAGTTGAGGCCCAGAGTGACCCCAACCCACCAGCGAGCAGTGTTAAGCTCTCCTTTGGTCTTTGGACACCTGTAGGATATAGACATAAAAATCCTGTATTCAGAATTAAAAAAACCCTGGACTTACCTCTGGCTCCATTTTTCTGTCCCAGGTTTACAGAGGTATAATTTACATAACAGTAATCTTTTTTCTTTTAGTTTACAGTTCTTTGAGTTTTGAAAAATGCATAGAGTCATGCATTGTCACACAATCAAGATAGTGAACAGCCCAGTTACCCCAAATCCCTTTGTATGCCTTGTATTCAGTTTCCCCCCACCAGACCTGACACCCAGCTTCTGGCAACCGCTAATCTAGTCTATCTCTATTGATTTGCTTCTTCTAGAATGTCACATAAATGAAATTATACCAGATGTAGCCTTTGAGTCATTTTTTTTTTTTTTTCCATGTAACACAACACATTTAAGATTTGTCCCGGCTGCATTCTTAGAGTCTGCAGGTCCTTGAGTAAGTTCCTGAACTTTCAGCTTCAATGTTCTTATCGGTAAAATGGGCATAGCACTTGCATTTTTGTTGTTGTGGTTAGGAAGAAAGAATACACACCACTGTGCACCAGTTCAAAGGAAAAGCAAGTATATACAAGTGTACTTGTTGTTCTTGTTATGAGGTTGCCTCTTGAAGAGGTTCCAGGTACAAAGCAAACTCTAATTGAAGCAGAAACCCTGCAGAGCCTTTGTTTTTCTGATGAGCAGGGCAAGGTCTAACATCTCTGCTAAAGGTTTTCTCTGCCAAAGGGCTGTGCAAACTGGCTCCAAGATTTAAAATGTGGCCGGCAACACTTCTCCAACAGGGACTATCACTAGGGGAAATAGATCTCTGGCTTGTTGCCTCCATCAGGCAGTTCTCATGGGGTTGGGAAGCCTAACCTATGGATGAACTACTCTGATCTCTTTGGATGAAGCCACTTTGCAAGGTATTACCACTCACATCGATAATAAAATGGCAATAGCACTGTGGAAAAAATATATGATTATCTAGCATACGGAGCAACAAACAGTTAGACAAAAAGATAGGGGCCTCTCTTGGCTTCAGATGCACAAGGGGGAGGTTGAAATTCAGATCTGCACTCTCTTCTGCACGTGATTCTGAGTTACAGAGCACGTGTGACCAACATACCTTCCTTGGGCATTGCTGCCTGAGTGTGTCCCATCCAATGAGTGTGTGGGTGGCTGACAGCAAGACAGGTGTATACCAGAGGAGGGAAACCCTGGAGAGGGACTCAGGAGCCCTGGTACCCTATCTGGCCCTGCCCATTAATTGTGTGCCTTCACTCTGTTCTCACCCATGGAAAAGGTGTATGATAGGGCACCCTGAAGGGATCTCAAGTGACCCCCATGAATGATAGAGCAGCTGACCCCCAGCTCTGTGTGTGGAAAAGGGTGTGCATGTTCGCATGCATGCTCAGTCATGTCTGACTCTTTGCAGCACTATGGATTGTAGCCCGCCAGATTCCTCTGTCTATAGAGTTTTCCAGGCAAAGAATACTGGAGTGGCTTGCTATTTCCTCTTCCAGAGGATCTTCCCAACCCAGGGATTGAACCCACATCTCCTGTCTCCTGCATTGGCAGGCAGATTCTTTACCACTGAAGCCACCTGGGAAGCCCGTATGGAAGGGGGCGGGTGCAGAAAGCAACAACCCTGAGCCTTTAAGTGAAATCCTTCAGAGAAGCGCACTCTTTCCAGCACTAGCTGAATAAGATTCCAATAAACATATTGCTGAAATGTTTGTTTCCGGGTGTCATTTCAGACTTCAAGTAGCTAAAACAGATCCGGTTCCTATATATAGATACTGCATTTGGTTGTGTTCTGGGAGGTTTTTATTACTACGCTCCCTGGCGGGCTCCCAGCTGAGCTTTTCCCTCAAGGGATCAGATTTTGGAATCAGAAAGTCAGAAAGGATCAGTGACCATATTAAGGGGTCTCTCTCTCTCTCTCCTCTCTCTTCCCACTGTGGCTCTCTACTGCAGGTGGACGCCAGCGTGGACTGGCTCCTCCCTTTTGCTCAAAGACTCTTAATAATAATGATGACAATGCTGATGGAAACTGACCAGCCCCACTATGGCAGCAAATACAACAAAACAGCCCTGACTGTCCTGGGCTTAAAGGAAACATAGTATAATTTGGGTTGAAATGAAGTGCAGATTGTTAGAAACAGCTCAGTCTTTAGATAACAGGACCCAGGACTCTCTGAGGATAGAAGCAAAGACAGGGGGTAGTAAGGGTGGGTTTTTTGAGGGGGTGGGTGAATGGGTGGGTGGGTGAATTCTGAATTTTACTCCTGAATTCTCCAGGGGAGGAATACTGGGAATAAAAAGGTTCATGAAGGAAGGTGGAGGTGGGGATTGGAGGAAGAGATGTAGGCAGGGAAGCAGGAAGGGGTAAGGGGCTTACTTAAAGAAATAAGGTTGAACCCTGGGAGTCTGATTTTTGCCAGTGTGTCCGATCACTAACAGCGAAGCCCTCCACTGTATGCCCTTTGTTTTCTGTTCAGGAAACCGAGCCTCTGCCCCACTTGACCGTGTCTGCCTTCACCTGCTCTCTGGCTCCTTCATGTTCAGCTGCCGCGGGTCTGACTGCCTTCCTGGCCTCCACATTTCATGTGCCTCACAACCCCTTCCCTTTTCTTCTTCCTCTCTGTCCCTTTCTCCCCTCCTCTCTTCGCTGCTTTTCTGTTTCAGTCCTTTCTCCTCCCAGACTCTGGTCTTTGCCCTTCGCTCCCCCCTCCCCGCCCCCTTCCATGTCTCCCTTTTCCTCTTCCATCCCTCCCCTCCCCC